>JAABOM020078050.1:0-78372 GCA_011800125.2 Solanum clarkiae | reverse complement strand
AAAAATTAAAGTTTTTAATTTTTGAATTTTTGTAAAAATAAATTTTTAAATTTTTTTGTATGGGGGATCTTGGGGAGGGTGGGGGGTTATGGTGGAATAAAAAATTGAGATTTTCAAAAAAAAAATTTTTTAAAATTAAAAATTAATTTTTAGTTTTTGGGGGGAGGGAGTGGGGTTGGGGAGAATTGGTGGGTCAGATACGAATGGGTGAAAAAATAAAATTTTCAAAATGTGAAATTTTTTTCAAAAATAAATGTTTAATCTTATTTTATTTTAAAAAAAAATTCGGTGAGGGGGATCGTAGTATGGATAGGATAAAAAAATCAATTGGGGTTAGATAAGAGTTTTGAAAAATGTTTTCCTTAATTTTTGGAAGAAAGTCATTTTCCTTAAATTGAGGAAAGTGAGTTGCCTTGGAAAACATTTTCCAAAACATTTAAGCCAACCAAACATGAGAAAATGAGAAAATATTTTCCAAAGACATTTTCCTCCCTACCAATTATCACACCTTAAGTTTTATACATTTAAATGTATGGGAGCATAGAAGATGAGTGTTAGCAGACTAAAAGAAGGGGTTAGATCCTAAGGGTTGTAGAAAGTGACTATGTATGCCAATAAGAACAGCAAGTACGCAAAGATGCCATAGAGATAAAAGGAAGCTAAGAGTGGTATCTTTGAAGGAAGTCCTAGTAGCTATTTCATATATTTTAGTATAGTATAACATCAGAGTTTAAGATGTTTTAGTGGATAGTGACATCTTGATCGTGGTGAGAACTATACTTATAGCTTAGTAAAGAGAATTGATTTGCAAACATAGAGAGATGACCTTTAAGCTAAGGGGGAGATTATGAGGTAATGAACCAAAGTAGATCTTGAGCTTTCGATAGTGATAAGTTGATAATAATGAGACATCAATGCTTTTCCATCTCATGCATTCCTTATTATACTTCAATCAAGGTGATACCTTATTCCTGTCTTGTGTATGTGTGCTATGTCCTAGACCAATGATCCTCATGTTGATATCTAAGGATAGAAGTGGTAATTTTATTTAGAAATTTCCTTTTTTGTCTCACAAATCTAAAAGTTTCCAGGCCTATGTTAAGTAAGATGTAACTTGAGTTTCTATGAACTCAAAATGAGCCTTGAAAGACGAGGTAGATCATATTATTTCATTAATGTTCTCAGATTAGATTTATAGATTGAAACATGCTAATGATCCTTCATTCTAAGCCTTTTTAACGACTGTCCTTTCAAATCTTGATAGCAATGTTGATGATAGTAGATAAGTTATGATTGATAGGAGAGAGTGAGTGCTCTTGATTCTGATAACAATGTTGTACTAATTCCATTTAAGGTTGTAGATGTAGAGGTAGAGTGAGATGAAATGTCGATGTGTGCAATGGATAAGGAAGAAAACATAGGTGTATCTCTTGGTAAGAGTCAATGCGATTATGGATGGTGTTATGGTAGGTTTGAAGAATCTTAAGTGATATTGACATCAAAGAGGCCATAAAGTAGCTACAATGATAGGCTTGAATGCGTGATGGTCCTAATGTAAGTGATTATAGTACGCCATTCGTAACCTCTAGGTTAGAGGTTTGAGCACATGTGTTGGAGTGGTGAGAAGGAGTAACAGAGAAGGAGTAACATCCTTAAAGTGAAATGTTATTACAAAGGTATAGAACAGAAATCAAACAGGGTAGATTTGCATGTGTGTGATCATCTTATGGGTAACACGCTATGACTTTGAGTTTAGCTTGAACTTGGTGAGAATATGCAGCACACTTAGGCTTTGATGAGAGCTATATGCCTAAATTAATGAAGTGTGGTATATGAGGAGGAGAGTATTGTCGAGAAGAGTGACCAAGCTTGAAATTCACTAGTCCTATTCCTTGATATGAAATGATCCCTATCCTTATATTGGTCAAACAATCATCTCTTTAGATCATGAGGAAAGTTAATTGGATCATTCGGGATTGTAACCCTTTTCTCATCCCTAGTAAGATGCTTTCTAGTGAGTGAATTCCCTATCTAAGAGTTGATGTGTTCATTCTTGAGATCAAAGGATAATTGCCCAAAAGTTTGAATGATTTAGTTTATTGAGTTTGATGTTCCATTCATGCCCCTCAATAATGAAGTTAAAGATATGTTCCTATTCTCAATCTCAAACAATATGTCCATCCTTGATTTTGAATAGTTGGTTGTCGAGAGAGTTTGATTGGTTTACTGATCGATCGATTGAGCCTTGATTGTTATTCCTGCCTCGAGTCCATCTCTAATATCATTCATTCGAGAACGAATGATCCCAATGGGGGATATTGTAACACCTTGGAAATTCCTAAGCTAAGATGCTAACTACTCTTTTATGTGTATAGGATCATAACAGAGTGCTTCTAATCATGAATATAGGTATTAAATCCTATTCTATAGTGGGATGGTTGATTTGAGATAAATTAAGCCACAAAAGTCCTTTAACATAAAGTTGAGATGAGACATTGAGTTTCCATATGAAATTCTATGAGTTGAGGTGACCCAATAACTTCAAGGTTGTAAAGGAAGATTAAGGTACTTTCCTAATCATTTGAAGTGTGTTGTGTGTGGTTTGATGTCATAAAGGACACCCAAGGTCAAGACAAGTACAAAACATTTCAATCAGCTAAGTTTCGATGTGAGTTCATTAAAGGGTCAACTTCAAATGTTCATATCTCTCAGCACATAGTGAGTTTGACCCATAATATATCAAATTGTATATATTTGAATTATCTTCGAACGCATTCAATTTAGATTTAAACGGAGTTCAGAGTAAAAAGTCATGACCATTTTACTAGAACCTACCGAATCTATAAATTTTGGTGATTTGCTGATTTAGGCTGTCGAAACACTCCGAGAAAGCTTCGAATCTATCAAGAAGGGTGACCCAAGTCCCCTTTTCAATGGCACGCCGAATGGTTCGGTGATGGGACCCCTAGACCACCGTTTGAGCTGCCAAAACTCATCAAAAGGTCTTTTTTTTATATTTTGATAATTATTTGACTTGCCCAAAATATTATTTTCGACCTTTTACCTTAATTAACTTCCCTAAGCCTATCATATAGCCTAATGACCTCTCATTAACCCACAAAACCTTGAAAACACTAGATTTCTACGTTCAATGTCCTCCCAAAGAATAAACTAGAGCTCTTCATCTTCAAGTGCAAACTAAGGGTTTCTTCAAGAGATTTTTGTTTTACATTATGTAAGGCTAACTAAAGCATGAATTTTACTCTTTCATGTGCCAAATAACCCAGATTAATTGAATTATGAAGATTTAACCTCCATGAATGATTTCTTGAGATTTTTCCTCAAATCCTTAAATATTCTCACGTGCTATTATATAATTGATAGTTCTCATGATTCAACTTCTTGAATACATGGATTGCACCAATTATCACATAAACCTTCGAATTTTGTGTATTTTCAAAGCGTTATTAGTAGGTTTGATGTATTTTTATATTTGTTTTTCAGGATTTGAGGAATTAGGATGACTTTGGCCAAGTTCTGCAGTTTTTTTATTTTTGAGGATGTATGGAGCCTCATACGGGCTGTGGTTTATTCCACCAGTTATAAGTTAGTTTTGTGGGATAGATCTAGTGGAGGACTGATTTTCAGATGTTAAGATTATGAGTTATCAGACGAGTCATCGAATTATTTACGGGCAGTATGTTCGCTCGTATGTCGAAGATTAAAAATATGTTGAGCACTGAACTATTGTTAGACGATGCCTCGTATGAGCTATAAGTCAGGTGATGGGTCATGGATAAGATTGTGCTTGGAGGATCAGTGTTTTAAAGATTTGCTAGAAAGTTATCAGATGAAACCCCTTACAGACCATAAGTCAGAAGATGGCCCGTAGGAGAAGTTTGTAGATTGAATAGACATTTTGTTCGGTGCTGATTACAAGCCCAGGTACGGTCCATGGTTCCATCTACGGCTCCTAACCTTATCCATTTGAGTTATCAATGTGATCTCTCTCGTCTAATCACCCTAACCGCAGTGATGCAGCACTGCGGGGATGGACCAAATCACGTAGTAAATATGCCTCTTATTGAATCAAAGGTTTAGGTAAACACAACTTACTACTTCTGCATACTACACACTAGAAAAGGTTATGATTATCTAGCTATACTGAGTTAGGAATTCATGGGGAACACAATACCCTAGTTACGTCTCTCATTGATTTCATAAAACATGCTCTTGACCACTTGATTCTAGTTTAGGATTATTTCTTGTATTTTTCAAACCCTCCCTCCCCTATTTGGGAGATAAGTAGATTAATTCAAACTAATCACTCATAATTATGCCAGGTTTAGGCTTTATTCCTTGTGGGATCAACCCTAACCACGGTTAGGTTCTATATTTGACATCGAGGACTTATACCTTCATTGGGAGGTGTAGTTTAGGCCTATCAAGCATCCATCACAATCAAGCCATACTACTATTTGAAGGTTATGCGTTTGATCAAAACTACGTCGTCAATTTTCTTAGTTTATGATCTCTTTCATCGATCATATCCAAAAAAAGGACAACTGTTGATATTCAATTTTGGCCTAACATTTGTTAAAAGTTGAACCTTTAAGTTTTTTCCTTTAAGTAGTTTAAAATATAGTTTTTGCTATTTTAGAACAATTCATGAACATTATCCTTATTTTCAAAATATTAAGTTTTTTAATTAGTTTTGTTTGTATTTTAATTGATTTTAGTTTTTAATATTTTTTAATCATAATATGCATATATAAAATATTAATTAGTTTGATTAAAACATCATTTTTTTTATTAAATTGTAATTTTTATGTATCATTGGTGATATTTTATCATAATCATTTTAGTAACTTTATCTCAATCTAATAATTCAATTTTACATAGGGATGAATTTTGCATACATGGGTATTTAACCAAATGAAACACCCCTCATTTGCTTTCGAATGCCCCAGAATCGTAATTTCCATATATCTCAAAATTCGTGCATAATTTTGAAAATCTGACTTCATGTTCTTCATCGAAGGCAAAATTGAGTGGAAAATGGGTATAACCGGGATCTTAGATGACCCATAGTGAAAATTAAGTTTTGCTAATTTTTTTATTTCCAGTGTCTTTCCGCACCCAGGCCGTGACGCGCCTGGGGCGCGGACTAGTGTAATTTCTGATCCACATCTGGTCTACGTTGCGCCTGGGGCACAGACTAGTGTAAAATATTTCTCAGTTTTCTTATTTTGTCAAAGGGCATTGGAGTAATAGCCCCATGCCCATTTAAACATGAAATCTTCCATACTTATCCATATCTCAACTCTGTAACTCACAAAACCCTCTATAAAATCACTCCAATCAAATCTCTCATACAAATTCAAGGATTTCAAGCTCAATTTTTGAGCTCAAGAACCCATTCAAGCTTCAAGTTTTACTCAACTCAATTTCAAGAAAGTCCAAGTTTGAGGTATGTGGGTCTTCATTCATGGGTCCTTTCACCTATGGAGCCCAACCTTCTCTTTTTATGAAAATTGCATGATTCTAATTTGTATTACCTGTGGGTATCTCTTATTATGAAAAATGAACATAAATTATGTTGGGGCTTTATCAAGTATTGGTTGATTATGCATGAATACTTTAAGCTTATTTCATGAATTGATTTTGTCTATTGAGACTATACATGACTTGAGCGATAAAACTATGACCTATTATGAGTTACTGTGATGGATTTCAAGATACTCTAAATGAGAGTTTTACAACAATGTTGGTGGGTCGAATTTAAATGGATTTTACTCTCCTTGTTATACTCTTGAGCTGCATGATTTTGAACAAGTATCATAAACCCACCATGTGTTTGATGAAATTACATGACAAGAATTCTCAAGTTTTTAATGAACTATTTCATGATTTTCAAGTCAAGAGACTTCATGATGAATAAGGGTTTTCAAGAATGTATTGAATTCATGAAAATTATCTATGATTTTACAAGTATCAAGTTGAGCCTTGTTTCAAGATTTAAACCTCTTCTGAACCATTCATGTTAAGGCAAGGGATCGTGTATGATTATCATTTACTCTCATGTTCAAGGTAGGCTCGCTAGTAGAGATCAAGCATGTTATGTGCTACTCATGTCATGTTACCATGTCTCTTATAAGTTATTCATATTATGATTAAAGTTTGATTATTTCAAGTACTCCGTGGGATTAGACTTAGCATCGACTTAGGATTAAGATGGGGATATTCACTTAATGGGTCCTTATATAAAGTCTTTAGTCTCTAAATTATGTACCACCATAGGATTATAAATTTACCCTTGCTATACTAGTAGATCCATCTAGTTAATGTTATCATATTTGGTTTGCCTTGTCAAGTAGACCACATTTCGTTGGGGGCTGTCATGCCCGGTCACCTGAACCTAGTGGGTGTCATGCCTTGGATTACAAGTTATAGCTGCTTGGTCTATGTCACTTGAGGTCTTCTCCCATATTTGTATGATATGTTATGTAGATGAAATCTTTTACAAGCATGTTTTATTACAAGTATTGATCATGCATGTCATATTGGTATTATATATCTAATGATTATGATTATAATTGGCTTATGTCTTTGTTGCATTGCACCCCGCATACTTAGTACATTCAAATGTATTAACGCATACTCTATGCCTACATGATGTTACCATGTAGGGACCGGAGCTTCTTTTGATCATCATCCTCCACATGGCTAGCTCGGTACTTCGAAGAAAACCTTAGTGACACCTCAACTCCGAGGACAATATCTTTGTTACTCATCTATGTTAAGACTTCTTTTATGTTGAACACTTATTATCATGAGGGTGAGCCGGGGATGTGTCTTGGCTCCGACTCCATTCTAAAGTAGAGGTGTTGTTGGACGCTAAGTTTGTACATGCCTTTGAGCTTGTCTTTTCTTTTGTCTTTATGTTTATGAAAGACTTCCCTTAGTCCCACTTCCCTTTTTATACTTGACTTTTGTTGATGTTTATTTTCTTTTCTGCAAAAAAGTATGTGTACAAGATATGCTAAGAGGCTTGCTTGGGTGGTTTTCGGATATCCCATTTGTCACGTCATGTCTAGGCCCTAGCCTTAGGTCGTGACAAACTTGGTATCAAAGCACTAGATTGTTAGTGGTCCTCGAAAATCAAACATACCACGTCAATTAGAGTCTTATTCATCGTTGTGAAGCACGCCACAACTATAAATGGGAGGCTATGAGACGTTTAAGAAATGTATCACTTCTTCATGATCTATATCGTGCTTTAGATGTAAGCGCGCCCAGCTATGACCAACCAAATGAATCAAGGGGCCCAAGCCCCTCATGCTCCTACTTTAGCCTCAAGGGTGAGGGATTTCACAAGAATGAATCCTCCGGAGTATCATGGGTCCAAGATGGAGGAGATCCCTAAGAGTTCATCGATGAAGTGTATAAGGTGCTATCTATAATGGGGGTCAATTCGGAGGAGAAAGCATAATGACCGGACTACAAATTCAAAGTTATGGCCAAAATTTGGTTTGCTCAATGGAAATTGGAGAGGAGAAATGATGATGCTATTCCTTAGGAGGAGTTCAAAGCTGCCTTCATCAATCGGTTCTTCCCTATCGAGTTAAGAAAGGCTTAGATGATGGAGTTTATGAACCTCAAGAAAGGTTCCATGAGTGTGATGGAGTATGCCCTCAAGTTCATCAAGCTTTCTAAGCACGCTCCATATTTGGTTGTCGATCCTAGAGCTAGAATGAACAAGTTTGTGTTGGGGGTGTCCGACAGTGTAAATGAAGAGTGTTGTATTGCCATGCTTGTAAGTAATATGGATTTGTCTCAACTCATGACATATGCCGAACAACTTGAGGGGTAAAAGCTTAGAAAGTGAAGAAGTGGAGAGTCCAACAGGGCTTTATTTGAGGGTGGCTTTCAAGGTTCTAAGGGTGGCTAGTCTCATCAAGATCACAAGTTCCAAGGCCAAGGGTCCTCCAATGCTCCTAACAAGAAGTTTGCTAATGATGGGGTGTCTAACTCAAGATTCCGAGGTGGCAATGGTGGGATGACCCATCCTAAGTGCCTAAAGTTATGGGAGAAACCATGGTGGTCCATGTTTGAATAATTCTTATGCTTTCTTTGGTTGTAGTGAGATGGGTCACAAGGTTATTGGTTGTCCTCCTGCTCAAAACAAGGGTAGAGATTGTTGTCCACAAGGCCAAGATGCTAATGCGGGTCAAAGGGAAAATGGAGACCATCAAGGGGGTGCTCCGAGGTAAAATAGGTTCTATGCTCTCCAAGTAAGGAAAGGAGTGGATGAGGTTCTCAATGTTGCTATCGGGATGTTAAAGGTTCCTGATTATGATGTGTATGCTTTGATAGATCCAGGTGTCACTCTCTCTTTCATTACTCCTTTTGTTGCCAATAAGCTTCATATGTATCCTGAATTATTGTGTGAACTTTATGAAGTGTCCACCCTCGATGGTTAGTCTATTATTGCTAAGTGAGTCTATAGATATTGCCCTATGTCTATACTGCGTAAAGTCTTGCCTTGTTATTTTGTTGAACTTGACATGGTGGATTTTTATATTATTCTAGGGATGGATTGGTTACATGCATATCATGCTTCCATTGATTGTAAAACCCGCAAGGTTAGATTCTAATTCCCTAATGAGCCCGTACTTGAGTGGGAGAGTTGTAATGTGGTGGTCAAAGGTAAATTCATTTCTTGTCTTAAAGCTCAAAAATTGATTTCTAAGGGTTGCATTTACCATCTTGTAAGGGGTAGGGATGTTGACTCTAAAGTCCTTCTATTGAGTCGATTCCGATGGTCAATGAGTTTCTTGATGTCTTTCCTAATGAGCTTCTTGGTGTTCCTTCTTAAATGGAAATAGACTTTAGTATAGATCTCCTTCCCGATACACAACCTATTTTCATTCCCCCGTACCGTATGGCCCTGCCAGAATTGAAGGAATTGAAGGATAAATTGAGGAATTTGTTGGAGAAGGATTTCATTAGGCTTAGAAAGTCTTCTTAGGTGCACCAGTGTTGTTTGTGAAAAAGCAGGACGGTTCCCTTAGCATGCATTGATTACCGACAACTTAATAGGGTCACCATAAAAAATAAGTACCCTCTACCAAGGATTATTGACCTTTTTGATCAACTACAAGGGGCTAGTCACTTTTCTAAGATTGATCTTCAGTCAGGATACCACCATGTGAAAGTGAGGTAGTGTGATATTCCCAAGATGGCTTTTCGAACTATGTATGGGCACTTTGAGTTTGTGGTAATGTCTTTTGGGCTAGACTAATGCACCGGCAATATTTATGCAACACCACCCTAAAGTGATTCACATGTTCTTCCTCACTCTGGGAATAAATATAGTCAGTGCATTAGTCAACCCAGAGGACATAACCACAAACACAAAGTACCCACACCTAGTCCAGAAAGCCGTCTTGGGAATGTCACACTCCCTCACATTCACTTGGTGATACCCGGACCAAAGATCAACCTTAGAAAAATGACTAGCCCCTTGAAGTTGATCAAAAAGGTCATCAATCCTTGGTAGAGGGTACTTGTTCTTCATGGTGACTCTATTAAGTTGCCAGTAATCAATATACATTCTAAGAGAACCATCCTTTTTCTTCACAAATAATACCGGTGCACCCCAAGGTGACTTACTAAGCCTTATAAAACCCTTGTCCAAAGTTCCCTCAATTGCTCATTCAACTCCTTCAACTCCGTCGGGGCCATAAGAAAGGGGGAATAGAAATAGATTGAGTATCGGGAAGGAGGTCTATACGAAAGTCTATTTCCCTTTTGGGAGGAACACCGGGAAGCTCACCCGGAAAGACATCATGAAACTCATTAACCACTAGAACCGATTCAATAGGAAGGACTTTGGACTCAACATCCTAACCCTCACAAGATTATAGAGAAAACCCTTAGAAATCAACTTTTGGGCTTTAAGGCAAGAAATGAATCTACCCTTGACCACCACATCACAACTTTACCACTCAAGGATGGACTCATTACGGAATTGAAATTTAAACCTATGGGTTCTACAATCAATAGAAGCACAATATGCATGCAACCAATCCATCCAAAGAATGATATCAAAATCCATCATATACAACTCAACAAAATCACAGGGCAAGATTTTATGCAAAATGAACACGAGACAATTTGTATAGACTCTTCTAGCAACAATGAACTTACCAACAGGGATAGACACTTCATGAGGTTCACACAACAATTGGGGACTAACATGAAGGTTTTGGAAACAAAAGGAGTAATAAAAGAAAGAGTGGTACCCAAATCTATCAACGCATACATATCAAAATCAAAAACCTTTAACATATCGGTAATGACATCAGGAACCTCATCCACCCATTGTCTCCATTAAAGAATATAGAATCTATTTTGCCTTGGAGCACCTCTTTGTTCGCCTCCTCTTCCCTTTGAACCCACATTTGCAACTTGGCCTTGATGAAGGCCATCTCTATCTTTGTTTTGAGCACGACGACAATCAATCACCTTATGACCCACTTCACCACGACCATAGCAAGCATTAGAGTTCTTCAAATATGGGCCATTATGTCTCTTAACACATCTTTGGCATATAGGGTTAGGCACCCCACCACTACCACCTTGGAATCTTTGATTTTCATTAGTGAACCTCTCATTAGGAGCATTGGAAGACTCTTGGTCTTTGAACTTGTAGCCTTGAGGAAACTACCAACCTTGGAATTTTGAAATCCACCTTCAAAACGAGCCCTCTTGGACTCACCACTTCTAGCCTTTCTAAGGTTTTCCCCCTCTAGTTATTCGGCATATGTCATGAGGTGGGACTAATCCATATCACCTATTAGAATGGCAGTACGAAAATCCTCATTAATCAAGTCGGACACTCCTAACACAAATTTGTTCATCCTTGATCTCGGCTCAACAACCAATTGTCGATCATACTTGGAGAATTAGTTGAACTTGAGGACATACTCCTTCACACTCGTGGAACCTTGCTTAAGGTCCATAAACTCCATCATTTTAACCTCCTTTAGCTCTATAGGAAAATACCTTAAATAAGGGTTTTACAACAGTATTAGTGGGTTTGTTTTACATGGATTTTACTCTTCTTATTATACTCTTGAGTTGCATGATTTTGAACAACTATCATGAACCCACCATGTGTTTGATGAAATTACATGACAAACATTCTCAAGTTGTTGATGAACGATTTCATGATTTTCAAGTCAAGCAACTTCGTGATGAATAAGGGCTTTCAGGAATGTATTGAATTCATGAAAAGTATCTATGATTTGACAAGTATCAAGTTGTGCCCTATTTCAAAATTTTAAAATCTTGTGAGACATTCATGTCAAGGCAAGGGATCATGTATGATTATTATTTACTCTCATGTTTAAGGTAGGCTCTCTAGTAGAGGCCAAGCATGTTATGTGCTACTCATGTCAAGTTATCATGTCTCTTATAAGTTATTCATGTTATGATTAAATTATGATTATTTCAAGTATTCTGTGGGATTAGACTTAGCAACGACTGAGGCTTATGATGTGGGATCGACTCAATGGGTCCTTATGTAAAGTCTTTAGTCTCTAACTTATGTTCCACCATAGGATTATACATCAGGCGGAAAAATTGAGTGGGAAATGGATATAACCCGAATTTTAGAAGACCTGTAGCGAAAAATAATTTTCTCTAATTTTTTGATTCCTAGTGTCTGTCCACACCTAGGTCGCGACACACCTAGGGCGTGGAGTACTATAATTTGTGATTTGTGTCTGGTCCATGTCGCCCCTGGGGTACGGACCAGTGTAAAATATTCCTAGTTTTCTTATTTCATCCAAGGGAATGGGGTAATAGCCCAATGCCCATTTCAACGTGAAATCTTCCATACTTAGATATTTTTCAACTCTATAACTCAGAAAACCCTCTCTAAAACCTCTCCAAGACTTTATCAAATCTCTCATACAAATTCAAGGATTTAATCTCAATTTTGGAATTCAAGAATACATCTTAAGTTTCAAGTTTTTGTCTACTCAATTTCAAGAAAGTCCAAGTTTGGGTATGTGGGTCTTCATCCACGGGACCTTTCACCCATGGAGCCCAACCTTCTATTTTTATAAAAATTGCATGATTCTAAGTTGTACACTAACTAATACTAATCTAGTATAATAGTCTAATATATCTAATATAATAGAAAATACTAATATAATAGAAAAGAACTGTCTTTTCTGTATACCTATTAGTATATCTTATTATGAAGTATTAACAAGAATTATGTTGGGGCTTTATCAAATATTGATTGATTATGCATGAATATCTACTTTAAGCTTATTTTTTAAATTGGTTTTGTCTATTGAGACTATGCATGATTTGAGCTATGAAACTATAAATTATTATAAGATTTTGTGATGGATTTCAAGACACCTTAAATAATGGTTTTACAACAATATTGGTAGGTTGTCTTTAAATGGATTTTACTCATCTTGTTATACTCTTGAGTTGCATGATTGTGAACAACTATGATGAACCCATCATGTGTTTGATGAAATTACATGACAAACATTCTCAAGTTGTTGATAAACTATTTCATGATTTTCAAGTCAAGCGACTTCATAATGAATAAGGACTTTCAAGAATGTAATGAATTCATGAAAAGTATCTATGATTTGACAAGTATCAAGTTGTGCCCAATTTCAAGATTTTAACCTCTTGTGAGCCATTCATGACAAGGAAAGGTATCATGTATGATTATTATTTACTCTCATGTTTAAGGTAGGCTCTCTAGAAGAGGTCAATCATGTTATGTGCTACTCATGTCATGTCACCATGTCTCTTATTAGTTATTCATGTTATGATTAAATGATGATTATTTCAAGTACTCCGTGGGATTAGAATTAGCACCGACTGAGGCTTAAGATGGGGGATCGACTCAATGGGTCTTTATATAAAGTCTTTAGTCTCTAAATTATATGCCACCATATGATTAATACATTTTCCCTTGCTATACTAGTGGATCCATCTAGTTCATGTTATCATGTTTTGTTTTCCATGGCAAGTAGACCACACTTCGCCGGGAGGTGTCATGCTTGGTCACCTGTACCGAGGGGGTGCCATGCCTTGGATTCCAAGTTTTAGCTACTTGGTATATGTCAGCTGAGGTATCTTCCCACATATATATGATATATTATGCAAGTTAAATGTTTTCAAGCATGTTTTATTATAATGTTGATCATGCATGTCATATTGAGATTATATATCCATTGATCATGATTATGCATTTTGAATATATTGACTTATGTCTTTGTTGCATTTCACCCTATCTTACTCAGTACATTCAAATATACTAATGCATACTCTATTCCTACGTAATATTACCATGTAGGGACCAAAACTCCTTTTGATCATCCACCTCTACGTGGCTAGCTCGGTATCACGAAGAAAGCTTTGGTGAGTACTCAACTCAGAGGACAATATTTATGTTACACATGCTATGTTGACACTTCTTTTATATTGAACATTTGTTATCATGAGGGTGAGATCGAGATTTTTCTTGGCTCCCGCTCCATTCTAAAGTAGAGGCGTTTTTGGATGCTAAGTTTGTATATGCCTTTAAGCTTGACTCTTCTTATGTTTCTATGTTCATGAAAGACTTCCCTTAGTCCCGCTACACTTTTTAAACTTGACTTTTTGTTGATGTTTATTTTACTTTCAGCAACCAAGGATGTGTACAAGATATGCTAAGAGGCTTGTTTGGGTTACCATTCACCGTGTCACGTGTAGGCCCTAGGCTTGGGTCGTGACACCAGCCCATGATTTTTGGCCCATAATTTTAGGCGCATTAGTTTTTAGGTTTATAGTTAAAATGATAATGGGGTGGTTGATAATTTTAGAAGGAATAATTTAAAAATTAGGAAAATCCTAATTTTTCTCCTTTCTTACTCTCAACGTCATGCTCCATTGGTGAACACTCGATGCCAGCCTCATCTCCAACAAAGAGAACCACCATTATTTGATGTCATTTTTGCTCTAGTAGCTTACAGATTTAGGCAAAATTTATAACTTCAATGAAGTTTTCATCGATGTAGATGATTTGCTCATTGTTGAGTTTATTTTGATGCTTTTGTGAATATAGGTTCATGATTAGTAGTTCCATTTGAGTTAATTGTGATTATCTTTTCAATAGAGTGCCACTGTTTTGTTTATCTTATTTATTAATTATTATTTACTGTTGATCGTGTCTTTCCATTTTTCTAGCTATTCTCAATTTATGTGTTTGATTCACTTGCTAAAGGGTACATTGTCTCTTTGACACTTTGGGAAACTAAATCCAACAAAGTTCCTCCTCCCAAAATCGGAGAATCTTGGTCTGCAGAAGATTCAAAAATTCTTAAGCCATCAACATCCAAGAATGATAGCCACTCTCTGAGATATTTTCTTCCATGCCTTCGTACACAGTGATAGCCTGCAGATGACACATAATTTCAAGAATTTAAGTGTTAGGTTTATAAAATCAAATATAAGGAACATGTAACCTTGCTATTAACTGATGGACTAAGAAAACCTCAAACTAATTGCCTTTACTGCTATAAATTTTAGCATGTCCATTTTATTGAAAAGAAAACGCACTTCGATCATCAGTTAACCTAGCGTCTAAAGGAAATCAGGAAATGCAAAAGAAAAGTGCTTGACAGAATAGAACTCGTATACTTAGAAAATTAGGGAAGATGTACTTGATCTCCAAAATCACATATGAACAAACTGAACTGATGAGTCCAATTTGTTCATCTAGATTAAGCTAATGGTTCCCCATCTTATAATCACTTACTTTTTCAGTCTGCTTTGGCGAAACCAATGGATTTATAAAGCCAATCTGTGATTTGAGATACACATCTCCAATTCAACAAAGAATTGTCAATTTCGTTTTCCCATTCTTCTTTCTCTGGGACTTGACGTTCCTCACCTTCAAACTTGTATACTCAAGGAAGTGCTTCTTTGAAAGGAACCTGTTTCCTTTTTCAGGATAAATGTCATCAATATTTGTTATGGAATCAACAACAAACTTCCAAAATTTAGAATCTTGAAGAATCTTCTTCTGTGTCTTTTGAATAACAACATTCTCTTTAGTATCTCCTGAAATTCTCCTTTGGTATACTCAAGATGGTTGCAATGTTGACACAAGCTTCTTGAAACATAGGTATCTCCAGAATCCATAAATTCTCATCTAAAGATAATGTTTCTGTTTAAAAGACTCGAAAGAAGATTCTTCAAGATTCTGAATTTCTAAAATTTGTTATTGATTCCATACGAAGCATTGCTGACATTCTCCTGAAAAAAAAGGTGCAGGTTCCCGTCAAAGAAGTTCTTTATTTAGTATTCATGTTTGAAGATGAGGGACCTCAACGCCATGAGAAAGAAGAATGGGAAAAGAAAATTGATGATCCGTTTGTTGAATTGGAGAGGTGTATCTCAGAATCACAGACTGGTTTTACAAATCCATCCGCTTCGCTGAAGCAAAGTGAAAAAGTGAGTGGCTGTCAGATAGGAAACTACCAGATTAATCTAGATGAAGAAATTGGACTCATATATTCAGTTTCTTCACCGTGATTTTGGAGATAAAGTACATCTTCCCTAATTTTTTAAATACATGAGTTTTGTTCTGTCAAGAACTTTTCTTTTGTATTTCTCTAATTTCTTTTGTATTTCTCTAATTTCTTTTGTATGTAGGTTAATTGAAGATTGAAGTGTGTTTTCTCTTTTAAGTAAATGGATATGCTAAAATTTTTAGCGGTAAATAGAATTAGTTTGAGGTTTAATAGTCTAGATCAGTAGCGTGGTTACATGTTCCTTATAGTTGATTTTATAAACTCAACACTTAAATTCTTGAACTTATGTGTCATTTGCAGGCTATCACTATTTACGAAGGCATTGAAAAAAATATGTCAGAGAGTCGCCATCATTCTTGGATGTTGACATCTTTAGAGTTTCTGATTCTTTTGCAGACTAGGATTCTCCTATTTTGGGAGGAGGAACTATGTGGGATTTAGTTTACCCAAGTGTCAAAGAGACAATGCATTAGCTATCCTCTCAATAAGTGGAATGCACTAGTTGTCCGCTCTCAGGTTGCATTTTCTTGAAATAATTTTGAAACAAATGTTTTGCGCCTTTGAGAACACATAGAGCCTTTAGTTATACATTGTCAAAAAACTTATTGTTTCGAAGAGTTTATTTAAGCCAGTTCTTCCTTAGCATTACTGCTTAAATGCTTTCAGAAATGATCTGCTCCACATTTGGCTACCCAACATTTTGTAGTGGCACAATAACTGGTATCCAGAGGTGCATCCTTCCCAGTTCATAATAGGGAAAGGACCTCTGAAAATGTGTTTTCTTCTCTTTTATTTTCTTAACTATCTTCTATATGAGATTATTTTTTTAAATCAAAAATGATTTTATCATTTTAGAATCCTCATTCAATATAGATGGATATATACTCGATCAATATGTTTCGCTTCTTGTCATTTCTCCATTCAATTTGGATGGAGAAATTTTGTGCTATATTCGGTATTCCTTTATATTATCCAAATTAGATTTGAAACTTCCTATTTTTTAAATTTGTAAGGAAAAAATTAGTTGACTACTTAAATATGTTTTAGCGTGCATAAAAATCACAAATATTCCAGTATTGTTTCAATTTATTTGTCTTGGGTACATATTTCTCAATTTATTTGCCTTGGGCACATATTTTTCAAATAATTCAATACCATATGTGCTATTATCCTTTATGATTATGTTTTGAATGATGACATTTGGTCTTAGTAATATTTCAGTCCATTCTTTTAGTACTACTTTCTCTTTCTCAAATACTTCTGCTCTTGCGAAAAGTATTTGCTATGATCGAAGTCTAAGACAAACTTAATATTTGTTGATTAGTTTTTTTAGTGTGCAAATATGCTTGTGCAATTTGACTCAGGTGCATATTTATGGATTCAGAGGATGCCTTTGTTTCAAGAAGCTTGTGTCAGTGATGCAACAGTCCTAAGTATACTGAAGGGGAATTTACAATTTGTGAAGGTAGGTGTGAAAAATGGGTGCGAAATGGGACTCAAGGGAGGGCCTTTCTTTGTGGATCTTCAATTGGGTAGTTCTCCACTTGTTGTTGAGGACAGAAAGCACAACAAAGACCTGATTCTTCTAAATGATGAGAATCTGCAGAGGACTGTGAAGTTGACAGAAATAAGATTTTGATTATCCTACGAATGGTCATGTCACGCCCAAAGTCCTATTAAGGCAGACTAGCACCCATTGCCGATAAGGCTCGGGAGAACCAACCTATATCTACGCACTTTCCATATATATTATAAGGGGTTTCCACATTCAACATGCTTTCAAGAAAGTAAACAGTAATAACAAGCCAAATGGAAATGTATATGACTAGGCCATTGGGGTCACGTTAACTAAAGTACAAGACATGACCACACTTTAATTTACATAGTCTACAAAGCCTCTAGATAAGGAAAAGTATCTGATAAGGGTCGGTACAGAACCCGCCTCGAGTATACAATACAAAAATATAAGCTCTAGACACACAAAGCTCCGAAGCAACCTGGAGCTTGGTAACAACAGCTGGATAACCTGTACTCCTACTAGGGAGAGCTACCAGCACTTATACCGGCAGCATGAAATGCAGGTCCCCCGTAAGGGATGTCAGTATGAGATAATGTACTGAATATGTAAGGCAGGAAATGTTGTAAATGAAGTAACAACTCAAATGAAACTATGCACTGGTGTAGGATAAGAGACCATCTTTAGTTATACTATGGGATCATGTACTTTATGTTCTTTTTATTACTTTGCTTTTACTGTATAATATGTGCACAACATGTAATACAAATGATCAGGTGATTAGTGATAAATCTATATCGGGATCGGACCTGGTTAGGCTTTTCCTTTCACCCCTTGGGTTACCCCCGTGATAGGATCGACCCTGGCTAGGTGATTCTTCAACCCCTCGGGTTACCACCCATCAATAAGCAATATACATTACCTTTCAATTAACTTTTAGATGATTTTTTTGGTAGTTATAATATTAGAGCTATAGGATATAGATGTAGCATATGACATGTAAATAAACATACAAAACAATATGACAATGAAAAGAGTACGTTACACAAATAATGAAATGCATATGAGATGAAATAACTCGTGAACTTTATCTAGCAATAAGAACCCATGTAACTTGGTATACACATATGTATGCAGATTTGAAGGTAACTATGTATGGGAGCATATGAACATGTGAAAGAGTGGAGACACGGTTAATAGTTATGTCAGAGTTGGTATGTGCCTTTATGTGCCAAGGAAGAATCTAGATTTCATGCCAAGTAATACGAAATTGAGTAGCCTTACATACCTTGTTGTACCACCTCGCTATTACCTCAAAATAACCTCCCTTTCCTCCAAATATTAACCTATAGTAGAGTAGGCAATAAGACTGGTATTAGTAGCTAAGTAACACTTCTTGGTAGTCCAATCTTATAAAAAGAAACATCCTGGCAACAAGCTTGTATTTAGCGACCCAAAGACATTCTTTCAACCTTTCCACTTATAGTCGTATTTTCTAATAACCATTCATACGAACATGTAATATATAGCTTGTTTTATATCTTTAACAGTCTTACAATAGTTCACAAGGCACAACACGTAACAATTCTACACAACACACAAGCATGCGACATAACATTACGTTATTTCGCTACATTTCGATGTCAACAATTCCAAATCTGTTTTAACTTCAACCAAACTACCTATAACATACTTACATGTACAATCTGCCTTAAAACAGTCCAAAAATAGTTCCAAAATAGATGGAGGTTATGGAACAACAATTCCCAACTACCAACCCACAAGTTCGTACTAAGAACACAATTACGATATCATATAAGAATAAACTCTTTTGGACTATAAATATGGTGCAGCAGCCTTTCCACACTGTTAAAGAACCAAAAATCATTAAGAACGGAAACCTCCCTTCATAACCAAGCCACCCAAGAAGAGAAAATCTCCGAAATAAATAACAAAAGTGTACAAGAATTTTTGGAACATATTCTGTCCAACAATTTCAGCAAGGTATAATCAGTCTAATCTCTTGTTTTTCATGAAGAAACCTTACCAAATACAAAAATATAATCACTTACCTTTACTTTCAAGTTTGAGGGCCTCCTTAAGAACTCTAAAAGCTTCTTATGGCTACTTTACAAAGTCAAGAAA
Organism: Solanum clarkiae; assembly: GCA_011800125.2. NCBI lineage: Eukaryota > Viridiplantae > Streptophyta > Magnoliopsida > Solanales > Solanaceae > Solanum > Solanum clarkiae. The sequence continues at coordinate 59,091 of JAABOM020078050.1, read as the reverse complement.
GAATAATAAAGAACCTTTGTTAAAGTTGAAATTTTCCAAGTCTAAGAATGACTTAAAGGTGCTGCTTATAACCCATTCTAAAGGATTAATTTGGCTGAATTTCTTTTATATTTTTGGCCTTATCTCATCAAGTTAATAATGTACCATTTTTCCCCTTTCTCTTGGGCCTTATTGGGTTGTAAACTGATGGGCCTTAGCTGCCCATTTTTCTCCTTTCTCTTTACTTAGTTTTCGCCCATATCATTAAGTGAGATGTGATGTACTTGGGCCCTTTTCCTATTTTTCTTGGGTTGTAAATATTGTTCATTTATGATGCTAAAATGTGGGCTCAATTTACTACTTTAACACGAAGTTTATTCATTATCGGACTTGGACAAATTTGGTGTCGGGCCTCGTCTACGTCTAGCTAGTAAGTTTGAGCTAAGCAAGAAGGTGACTCACCTACTAGCTTCCTAACTCCTGCAAGCACCTCAATTCTCTCACTTTTTTTAAGGTAGTGATCTCCTCAATTTGACTTAAAACTTGTATGCACTCAACCCTCTGAAGTGTTTGACGCACATATCGTCCTCTAATATGAGATTCCAGCACTTTTAAAAATAGGCACTAATTTGACAAAGCCATATCATCTTTCATGTGCATAGGACAAGTATATGTAAGGTGTGGGGTGTTACATCCTCCCCCTCTTAGGAACATTCGTCCTTGAATGTTAGCATAATAAGATAGCTTAACCATGTTCAACGCGATAATTGTTCAAACACACGTACCAACTAAGCCCCAAATTCTGCATGTTGCACATCCTCTTTAGCTTCAAATATGTAAGAGTATTTTGATTTCATCATGTCTTCAGCCTCCTATGTTATCTCTTCTGCTTGTTGGTTTCTCCAGAGAACTTTTACTAAAGCTATTTCTTTATTCCTTAGCTTCTTAACTTGATGATCTAGAATAGCAATAGGTATCTCTTCATAGGTGAGATCATTTGTAACATGCACATCTTCAATAGGAGTGATACAAGATGGGTCACCTATGCATTTCCGAAGCATTGAGACATGAAAAATTTGATGAACCATTGAAAGATCTTAGGGTAGCTTTAATTCATATGCAACCTACACAAACTTCGTAATAATTTTATATGGCCCTATATGATGTGGACTTAGTTTTTCTTTCTTATCAAATCTCATAATCCCTTTTATTAGAGATACCTTTAAGAATACCCAATACCCTACTAAAAATTCTAGTCCTCTTCTTCTAGCATCCGCATATGATTTATGATGACTTTGGGCTGTTTCTAGACGCTACTGTATTGCCCTAACTTTTTCCATGGCTTCTTGTACTAGATCTGGCCCAAGTAAGGTGGTTTCAACCACATCAAACCATCTAATTGGTGATCTAAATTTCCTTCCATATAAAGCTTCATAATGTTCCATCTTGATACTCGAGTGATAGCTTTTATTATAGGCAAATTCAATAAGTGGAAAATGATCCACCCAACTACCTTTAAAGTCCTATGCACACGCTCACAAAATATCTTCGAGTGTTTGAATACTGCGCTCAGCTTGACCGTCTGTCTGAGGGTGGAATGTTGTACTTAAATTCACTTTTGTCCCTAAACTCCTTTGGAAGGACTTCCAAAACTTTGCAGTGAATTGAGCCCACCAATCAGATATAATAGAGATTGGGACCCCATATAACCTGACTATCTCTTTGAGGTATAGCTTAGCATACTCTTCATTTGTATAATCACTCTTAACTGGCAAAAGTGTGTTGACTTTGTGAGTCTATCAACTATTACCCATATGGAATCAAACTTCTGAACTGAGCGAGGCAACCCAGTACCAAAATCCATATTAATCATATCCCACTTCCATGTTGGAAGCCCTATACATTGCATGTAACCTCCTAGCTTTTTGTGCTCTACTTTGACTTGTTAGAAATTTGGACATTGAGCCATAAATTATGCAAGGTCCTTTTTCATGCCTCCCCACCAAAACATCCCCTTCAGGTCATGATACATCTTAGTTGATCCTGGATGAATGGAATATCGGGAATGATGGGCTTCTTCCATTATCCTCTTCCTTATTCTATTAATATTAGGCACACATAATCTATTTTGGCAATATAGTACTCCATTTTGTGTATATTCAAAGCCCTTCATCATACCCTGACTCATTTTTTCCTTAAGTTGACGTAGAACAGGATTCTCGAACTGTTTTTCCTTGACCTCCATTACTAATGAAGACGCTGCTACATTATGTATAATAACCCCTTCCTTTGGAGTTTCAAGAAGGCGAAATCCCAAACTAACTAGTCGATGTAGATCATTAACCACTCCTTGACTTACCATGACCTAATCACTAGTATTGATGATTTCCTTACGACTCAGAGCATCGACTACCACATTTGCTTTCCCCGGATGGTATAGTATATCAACGTCATAATCCTTTATTAGCTCTAGACATCTCCATTGTCTTAAATTTACGTCTTTCTGATTAAAAATGTACTGCGAACTCTTATGATCAGTATATATTCAACCTGAACCCCATACAAGTTGTTGCGCCATATTGTTAGAGCAAACACAACTACTGCTAGCTCAAGATCATGTGTTGGATAGTTTTTCTCATGTGGCTATAGTTGTCTAGAGGAATAAGTAATTACCCTACCATGTTGTTTCAGTACACGTCCTGAGCCAGCTCCTGAAGCATCGCAATTCACTGCATACCCCTCGTTGCCTTCTGGAAGTATTAGCACAAGTGAAGAAGCTAGTCTGCTTTTCAACTCTTGGAAGCTCTTTTCATATGCATCATTCCATTGGAACTTTATTGTCTTATGTGTCAACTTTGTTAGAGGTGTAGAAATAGAAGAAAAACCTTCAACAAACCACCTATAATAACCTGTCAACCCTAGGAAGCTCCGAACTTCCGTGGGTGTTGTTGGCCTTGGCCAATCTTTCACAGCCTCTATCGTTTGTGAATCAATGCTTCTTCCCTCATCAGACACAATATGACCCAAGAATGCCACTAATCTTAGCCAAAATTCACATTTTGAAAACTTGGCCTACAACGGTCAATTACGAAGAATTTGTAACACCTGATGTAAGTGATTTGCATGGTCCTCTTCTGATCTTGAATATACCAAAATGTCATCTATATATACTATCGCGAACACATCCAAGAATGACTTGAATACCCTATTCATCAGATCCATAAAAACTTCTGGTGCATTCATTAGCCCAAATGACATAACAAGAAATTCAAAGTGAACATAGCGTGTTCTGAAAGCTGTTTTGGGTATATCATTCTCCTTCACCCTCACTTGGTGATAACCTGATCTGAAATCAATTTTTGAAAAGCATTTGGCACCTTGTAACTAATCAAATTAATCATCAATCCTAGGGAGGGGGTATTTGTTCTTAATTGTCACCCTATTCAGTTGTCGATTATCGATACACATTCTCAAGGTGCCATCCTTTTTAAGTACAAATAACATTGGTACACCCCAAGAGGACACACTAGGTCCTATAAAACCCTTCTCCAATAAGTCATTTAACTGCTCTTTTAATTCACGCAATTCTGCTGGGGCCAATTTATATGGAGGGGTGGAAATAGGTTGAGTTCCTAGAAGTAAGTCAATACCAAAATCTACTTCTCATTCTGGAGGTAAGCCTGGAAGTTCTTCAGGGAACATATCAATGAATTCATTCACTACTGGAACTGATTGAAGAGTTGATGATTACGTCTCCATATCACTTACTCTAACTAAATGACATATATTACCCTTATATATCATCTTTCTTGCCTTAGAATACGAGATAAACTTACCCTTTCATGCCCCAATATTGCCTTCTCATTCAAGAACTGCCTCATTTGGGAAATGGAAGTACATTCTCTTAGTTCGGTAATCCACGGCGGCATAGAAAGAAGCTAACCAATCAATACTCACTATAACATCAAATTCCATCATTTCTAGCTCAATAAGGTCAGCCAATGTGTCACGGTCACAAAAAGGTACTACACTGTTATAATAAACCCTTCTAGCCATAATAGATTCACTGGTTGGTGTGGACACTTCAAATGATTTGTTCAATAATTTGGGTGTTCTCTTAAGCTTTCTAGAAACTAGTGGGTAATGTATGATAGTATAGAACTAAGTTTAATTAATGCATATACATTACGTGAAAGGATGGACAATGTACCTGTGACCACATCGGGTAAAGCTTCCAAATTTTGTCGACTCCCCAGAGCATAAGTGCGATTCTGGACTCCGCTAGAGCTAGCTGCCCCTCTTACACCTCTACCACGACCCGTAGGTGCTTGTTGACCCCTGCCTAATGGAGGAACTGATGATGATGATGCAATAGCTGACCCAGTAGATTGTGTTATATCACCCATACGCCTCCTCGGGCAATCTCTCATCATATGCCCTACCGCACCATACCAATAACAAGTGTCTGTCCTAACACAACATATACCTGAATGACTTCTTCCACACTATTTACAAGGTTTCCTAGGAGTCATTTGCTGACCTGCTGAATATCATATTGTTTGTGCACCTTACCCCTCACCTCGTTGACCAAACTAATTACTTCTAGACCTTTGAAGTTGTGGTAGAGTACTGGCCGCAAAGTAGGAGAATGATGGCCCAGGCGATCTATTAGGAAACCGAGGCCTAAGCTCACCTTAGGACGGTGTAAACTGCCCATAGATCTAGCCCTCTTGGACTTCCCCCTTTCTAAATCTTGTGCCCTTCTCCATTGCCTTTGATCCTCCAGTTTCTGTGCGAAAGCTTGCATCCTTGCTATATCCATGTCTTTATTCAATAAAGCAATGGTACAATCTCTAACCAGATTTGAATCCAATCTATCCACATATCAATGAACTCTATCTGCCATAGTAGCAACTACATTAGGAGCATACCGTGCTAGGGAATTAAAAATTGAAGGCTATACTCCCTCACACTCATATTCCCTTAGTAGAGGCTCAGGAACTGATCTTCACGGGCCTCTCGGATCTCTAATGCAAGTAATGGTCAAGAAATGCATATTTGAACTCCTTTTAGGTAGTTAGAGGTGCATCTATATCCTTAGATTGCTTCCAAGCTTCATACCATAATATAGCCACACCCTTCAACCTATATATCACTATCTAGATAGCTTCTGTACCACTCACACGCATAACATCTAAAGTGTGTTGAATTTGATCAATAAAGTCTTGCGGATCCTCATTAGGATCTAACCCAGTGAAGGATGAAGGGTTCAAATTATGGAAGTCACGTATCCTCGTGCTAGCTGCCCTATTCGCACCACCTGCACCTATAACTGGACCTTCGTGTCTTTGACCTTGGCTAGAAACTATACAAGTCAATAGTTGGACTGCATTTCTCAGATCCTGCACAGTAGTATCGATAGGTTGTTCTAGGGGAATTTCACTACTTCTTAGTTCGTCAAGAGCTAGAGGAGTTAGAGATATCGGTGGCAGAGTCTCATCTTGAGCCTCATTTCATTGTCTCACCCAATTGGGTATACTAATCACCACTTCTACTTCCTTCCCTTTACCTTTGTTTCTCTTGGTTTTCAGCATACTTGCCATACAAAACAATTTAGGGGTTAGATACAATCCACCTATTACACTTGGCTCTATGGCATAACCTAAATAATGAAAAGAAAGTGATAACTCCTAAATGCCACGTAGCCTCCTACTTATAAATATGGTGCACAACACATCTATAAACAAGACTCTACATATACACGACTTTGTAGACTCCCTAGGATGACCTGCTCTGATACCACTTCTGTCATGCCCAAAGTCCTGTTAAGGTGGACTGGCACCCGTTGCCGATAAGGGTTGGGAGAACTAACCTGTATCTATGCTCTTTTCTTACTATTATAAGGGGTTTCCACATTCAACATGCTTTCAAGAAAGTAGACAGTAATAATAAGCCAAAAGGAAATACATATGACTAGGCCATTGGGGCCACATTGTGCAAAAGTATGACACATGACCATACTTTAATTTACATAATCTACAAAGCCTCTAGATAAGAAAAAGTATCTGATAAGGGTCGGGACAGGCTCCTCCTTGACTAGCTATATAATACAAAAATATAAGCTCTAGACACACAAAGCTGCGAAGCAACCTGGAGCTTGGTAACGGTAGCTGGATATCCTGTACTCCTACTGGGCAGAGCTACTAGCACCTGTACATGCAGCATAAAATGCGGGTCCCGTGTAAGGGACATCAATACAAGATAATGTATTGAATATGTAAGGCAGGAAACACAGTATATAAAGTAACAACTCAAATGAAATTATGCACTGGTGTACGATAAGGGACCGCCTTTAGTTATATTGTGGGATCATGTACTTTATGTTCTTTTTATTACTTTACTTTTACTATATTATCTGTGCATAGGATATAGTACAAATGACCAGCTGATCAGTGGTAAATCTATATCGGGATCGGCCCTGGCTAGGCTTTTCCTTTCACCCCTTGGGCTATCCCCCGTGATAGGATCAACCCTGGCTAGATGATTCTTCCAACCCTCGGGTTACCACACATCAATAAGCAATATACTTTACCTTTCAATTACATTTGAGATTATTCTTTTGGTGGTCACAATATTGGAGCTGTAGGACTGTCGATATAGCATGTTACATGTAATTAATCATACAAGACAATATGACAATGAAAAGAGTACGTTACACAAATAATGAAATGCTTATGAGATGAAACAACTCGTGAACTTTATTTAGCAACAAGAACCCATGTAACTTGGTGTCCACATATATATGCAGATTTGAAGGTCACCATGTATGGGAGCATATGAACATGTGAAAGAGTGGAGACATGGTTAATAGTTGTGTCAGAGTTGGTAAGTTCCTTTATGTGCCAAAGAAGAATCTAGATTTCATGCCAAGTAATATGAAATCGAGTAGCCTTACATACCTCGTTGTACCACCTCGCTATTACCTTGAAATAACTCCCTTTCCTTCAAATAGTTATCTACAATAAAGTAGGCAATAAGAATGGTATTAGTAGCTAAGTAACACTCCTCGACACTCCAATCTTATAAAAAGTAACTTCCGCGCAGCAAGCTTGTATTTAGCGACCCAAAGTCATTGTTTCAACCTTTGCACTTATAGTTGTATTTTCTAATAACCATTCTTATGCAAATGTAATATATAGCTTGTTTTATACTACTAATAGTCTTACAATAGCTCACAAGGTACAACACATAACAATTCTATACAACACACAAGTAGGCAGCATAACATTACGTCATCTCACTACATGTCGATGTCAACAATCCCAAATCTGTTTTAACTTCAACCAAACTGTGTATAACATACTTACATGTACAATCATCCTTAAAACAGTCCAAAAATAGTTCCAAAATAGATGGAGGTCATGGAACAACAATTCCCAACTACCAGCCCACAAGTTCGTACTAAGAACACAATTACGATATCATATAAGAACTCACTCTTGCAAACTGTAAATATGGTGCAACAGCCTTTCTAAACCATTACAGAACCAAAAATAATTAAGAATGGAAACCTCCCTTCACAAGCAAGCGACCCAATAAGAGAAAATCTCCGAAATAAACAAGAAAAATTTACAAGAATCTTTGAAACACATGCTGTCCAACAATTTCAGTAAAGGCATAATCAGCCAAGCCTCTTATTTTTCATGAAAAAACCTTACTAAATACACAACTATAATCATTTACCTTTACCTTCAAGGTTGAGAGCCTCCTTAAGAACCCTAAAAGCTTCTTGTGGCTACTTTACAAAGCCAAGAAAGAATAATAGAGAACCTTTGTGAAAGCTGAAGTTTTCCAAGTCTAAGAATGACTTAAAAGTGCTACTTATAACCCCTTTTAAATGATTACTTTGGCCAAATTTCTTTTACATTTTATGCCTTATTTTATCAAGTTAGTAATGTACCATTTTTCCCCTTTCGCTTGGGCCTTATTGCGTTGCAAAAAATGATGGACCTTGGCTACTCATTTTTTCCCTTTCTCCTTACTTAGTTTGGGCCCAAATTTTAAGTAAGATGTGATGTACTTGGGACCTTCTCCTATTCTAATTGGGATGTAAATATTTTTCATTTAGGATTCTAATATGTGGGCTCAAGTTACACCCATAACACGGACTTTATTCATTATCGGACTTGGACAAATTCGATGTCTGGCCTCGTCTCCATCTAGATAGCAAGTTTAAGCTAAGCAAGTAGGTGACTCACCTGCTAGCTTCCTAAGTCCTGCAAGCACCTCAATTCTCTCACTCTATTTAAGCCGCAATCTCCTCAGTCTGACTTAAAATTTGTATACACTCAACCCTCTTAAGTGTTAGATACACATATCACCCTTTAATATAAGATTCAAGCACTTTTAAAAATAGGGGCTAATTTGACAAAGCCATATCATGTTTCATGTTTATAGGACAAGTACATGTAAGGTGTGGGGTGTTACAGGTCATATAGGAGAAGATGTGAGTTGTGCTAGGAAAGAAGAATGGTGGAGCCTTCTAGAGGTGAGGAAGTTCAGTCTAGGAACTTGTGAGGAAATATCTGATAATTTGGAGGAGGAGACAGATCCTGACGAAGATTCAACTGATAGTTTATGTGATATATGCTAGACTATAAAATTTATGTTTTATTAAGATTATACCATGTGTGCATCTCAATTTATGCTTAAACATATACTTGATTGTTTGAGTACATTATTTATTTCAACTTGAAAAATTATTACTTATCAAGAAGTTAAAGATTCATAGAAGTAGACATATGTTAGGGACAAGGGGGGATATATAAACATAATAATTGAGAAAATAGTGAATGATAATTTCTTATACTACATAGTCTTTTAATGAAGGACAAAAAGTTCAACTAACATCTTAATGAGTTTCACGGTTTTATATAGTACTAGATCTCAAACACGTGCAACACATGTGTATCCCATGCTACATAGTCTAAATATTTTAAGAGTTAGAAGATTTAAACTAGTTTTCTATCCCAATTCAAGTTACAAATTTTTATATAAAATAAAGGTAGATGATAACTAAAGGAGATCAAATAAGGAAAATTACACAATTCAACTTGAGTATATCATCTATTTTATGTCCTTTGCAGTATATATCATATCATTCATTGAATAAAATATAAATGATAAAAGTATTATTGTTAATTTCAGTATTTCCTGTTTTAGTACTCTACTTTTTAATCTATAGAAATAATGAGTAACAACTGTACAATGCATGTTCCCAAAGGCTAGTATTATGAGCATGTGAGTTTTGCTCTATCAGGCACTTTTCTTTTGTATTTCCCCAATCTAAATTCGTGGATGTTTTTACTGTAGCTTTACCATCCTTATATTTAATTTTATATACTCACTTTGCTCTCAAATTTATATTTGGTTCATGTTTCATCTGTAGGCTAATAAACCTTAGTGAAGGCATGGAAGAAAATACATCAAAGAGTAGCTATCATTATAAAGAAGAGCCTACCTACTCAATATCTTACATTTGCCATAGCGTAAACCACTTCATCTCAATTCTCCTAGATAATCTGCCACCGAGAACAATGTTAAACAACAAATTCCTCCTACTCCCCCCACCCCTACCCTTCTTTCCCCTAACCCACCAGAGTGTATTTTTTTATGTTGATGTAATAGAGATAGAAATATTTGGAATTGGTCCATTAGATTTCAACTTTAATAGAGGTTTGGATTAAGAAGGCAATAATACGCCCTACTAGTTAAGTTATGTTATTTATGGTAACTGAAGTGTTTACAATTCATTTATTCTAGTCTTAACCCTAGAATTTCCATAAAATTTGTAATGTGGGATGGATATATACCCTGTTATCTAACAAATGGTTCACATGTACCACATTCGTTAACAAATCTATTTTACTAATTTAAAAAAATATCAAAAGTTGTTTTCTTAAATTCCAAAAAGTTATGTGACATTAATAAATTACCTCACCCATTTGCTTTTATTCTTCCACACCTAACCCAAATGAAATATAACTCAATCATGTATATTTATTGTCATAATAGAATATATCAGAAATTAAATTATCATTCCAGAAAATATTTTTCATGGAACACATTTCCATGACTTCCATCCTTACGAACACATCTTATGTTGTTAATTCATGTGTCATTCTTTGTATTACCAATGTAATGACAAAATAAGATATTATATATTTTAAGATAAAAATTAACTATTGCAACAATTTGAGGCTGAAGGTTCAGTATTTACAATATAAGTTTAGAATCTTCATTTTTTTATTTAACTTGGGACTCTCCTATATTTACGCTTTCCTCAAATTCAACTTATGAATATGCTTTTTTGATGTTGAAGTGCATTTTGTGGAACTGTCATTATAGATCAAATGGATGCCGGTGGCATCCAATGGTCATGGACCCACCATAGAACCCAATATAATAAGTAGAATGCATTAGTTGTCCACTTTCTGGTTGTATTTACTTGAAATAGTTTCAAAATAAACGTTTTGCGCCTTTGAGCATGCACAGAGCCATAACTATACCTTGCCAAAAATCTAATTATTGCGAATGGTTTATTAAAGCTAGTTGTTGCTCAGGAGAACTCATCTTGGAGTAGACTTACCACTTAAATGCTTTCAATAGTTATGCATTTTGCATTTGGCTACCCAATGTATACCACATGGGCACAATACATGGTAAACTAGATATGCGTCCTTCCCCATCCTCTCATACTAAGGAAAGGTCCTCTCGGTGCTCTACCTCGTTGTAATGACCCAAAGGGTCATATCTATATTTATGTGGTATTTCTATTAATTTGAGATTAATTATAGTAACCTTGGACCTTTTATAACTTACTGGGGCTACCAGAATGGTTATGGGTTGAATGGGTTGTGAATTGGGTGAGTTTGCGAGTTAATGAGAAGTTATAACTATAAAAATGAGATTTCTGATAAAATCCTAGAAAATGGCCTCGGAATGGGATTTTGACCACCTCGTCAGTTTCAGAATGGCCGATATAGGCTAGGAGGGTGGTTTGTTCAAGGGTATAGGTTCCCAATATGAATTTAAGCCAAAACTTAAATAATGAGCTCAATCGGAAGCTAAAAAGTGCATATATATAAAAACCTAGCTAAACATTCTTGAAATGGAAATCTGATAGAGTGGTTAGCTTTGGAACCTCAAAATATTCTAAAACAACCTTTCGTCAGTTGACAAAGGCTTCCAGTTGCATTTTGATCCCCTCAGTTCTTTTAGCTAAATTTAGCCAGAAAGAAGTGGGACCCTCATCTTTTTTTGTAGGATGCTCCGTTGAGAATTCTGACTACACTATTGGATCCAAAATGCTAAAATCCATGTGGATGCATTGTTTTTTGTGTGAAACAAACATCAGACGTTCTGGGAATGCCCTGGGGAAGGTTTTGCAATTACTGGTGCTGCACCAGATAATTAACCCTCAACGTTCATGGAGGGTGAGGTGTGATCGTGGAAGGCGTAGCCGGGAAGAGCTCTATATTTGTGGATTCATGCCCACTTTCATGGAGAAGGGGCAACCTCCAAATCTCCGCTTTTACGGAGGCTAAGGGGGTGGTCTATATATCGGTACTTCAACACTCACGAACACCACAAAACCACATTGTTGAATTTCTATTTCACAAGTAGAATAAGGCGTAGTAAAACCTTCTATGATATCATTTATTATGACTCTATCATGATTAATGTACGTTGTGCAAATGAGTAGAATCTAGTATGATCACAAAGGAATAGTAGACAGAAAAGAGGGGGAAAATAATATCCCTTCAATAATAAAAGTATCGAGCAACCAATTATAATATCAACTTTACACAAGATGTGTACTATTCACAAAAAGTAAGATTCGATATAAGATATTCAAAGTTTTAGAATATGTATGATGGAGGTCCGATGTCCACCTGACTCCACCTTCCCTAATAAAATTACATAGAAATCTTGATCTTTTTACTTCCTCCTTAATTATAGCGGGATGAGGAGTGGCCTTTTACTTGATCTTTAGGATCATCTTTGTAACGACCTCAAAGACCATTCTTGGTATTTTCGACCAAACTACTGTTTTACCCTTCTCGAAAGTTGCCTTGGGTACTTTTCGATATGTCCAAAAGTCAAATTTTAAAAATATAGAAAGTTAGATTTTTGCAAATGAAAGAGTTCTAAAAGGGGTTAAAGTTGGAAATTTTGAGTTTTATAGTCATTTTGAATTTTGAGTGTCAGAATTTAATTTTGTCGATTCCATCAGTTCCAGAATGCCAGATCTAGTCTAAGGGAACTTGCAGAATTGAATTTGGGGGTTAAAACAGAGAATTTAGAGCCAAATTTGCATTTTCAATTCATTTTGCATCATAAGTTTGACTTTGGTCAATATTCGGAGTTCGGAGGCTCGTATGAAAATTCCATTAGTTCCAAAAGTTTTGAATGGTCGAAATAATGCTAGAAGTGGTCTCGTATTAATTTTTAGAGTATTCAAGGGTGTTTTCGTATTCAAGTTTCAAATTAGTTCATTCAACTTGCATTGCTAACTGTATCATAGAGGTCTAAAAATAAAATTCTGACGATTCCGTTGAGTCCGGAACGCCGCTTTTAGTATGGATATATATTTGATCTGTGAAATTCTGATTTAAGATGAATTTCGAGTGCCCATTCCGTGTTTTGGTTCTAGTTGTGGTTTGCTCGTTCAAGGCTTCTGGTGCAGCCCCCAATTATTCTCCACATTCACGCCTAGGTAGTCCGTGTTCGTGAAGGTACACTTGTCCTTCTCTATGTTCACGGTCCAATCCTCCACATTCGCTGAGAGGAACGTGGTTCTCCTCTGTGTTCACAGGGACCCACCTGCGTTCATGAAGTGTGTTGAGTCCTTGAATAGTGCTAGTCATTAAAATATGTTTTCAAGCCTATCTCCTCCATTTTGACCTTCCAAACTTCATTATAGAGAGAGTTTTTGAAGGTTTTCAAGGCAAATCAATTGGTTAACTATTTTCTAACCTATTTCAACTATTTCCATTGATTAGTTTGTATTTTTAAGTTATAATTTTGGTTTTTGGCACGCCAAAATCCCATTAAGACAGAATAGCACCCATTGCCGATAAGGCCCGAGATAACCAACTTGTATCTATGCGCTTTCTATATATATTATAAGGGATTCCTACGTTCAAAATGCCTTTAAGAAAGTAAATAGTGATAACAAACCAAAAGGAGATGCATATGGCTTGGCCGATGGGGCCACAGTGTTTAAAGTACGAGACATGACCACACTTTAATTCACATAGTCTACAAAGCCTCTACATAAAGAAAAGTATCTGATAAGGGTTGGGACATGCCTCACCTCGACTAACTATACAATAAAAAATATAAGCTCTAGATGCACAAAGCTCTGAAGCAACCTAGAGATTGGTAATAGCAGCTGGATATCTTGTACTCCTACTGGGGAGATCTACTAGCACCTGTACCTGCAGCATGAAATGCAGGTCCTCCGTAAGGGACGTCAGTACGAGATAATGTAGTAAATATGTAAGAAAAGAAATATTGTATATGAAGTAACAACTAAAATAAGACTATGCACTAGTGTAGGATAAGAGACCACCTTTAGTTATACTGTGGGATCATGTACTTTATGTTATTTTTATTACTTTACCTTTGATGTATAGTCTGTGCACAGCATGTAATACAAATGACCAGCTGATCAGTGGTAATCTATATTAGGATCGGCCCTAGATAGACTTTTCCTTTCACCCTTTGGGCTACCCCCCGTGATAGGATCGACCCTGGCTAGGTGATTCTTCCACTCCTCGAGTTTCCACCCATCAACAAGCAATATACTTTACTTTGTGTTTCAATTACCTTTGAGATGATTCTTTTGGTGGCCGTAACATTAGAGTTGTAGGACTGTAGGTACAACATATGACACATAAATAATCACAAAAGACAACATCATATGGAAAGGAGTAAGTTACATGAATAATTAAATGTGTATGAGATGAAACAACCTGTGAACTTTATTTAGTAGAACGAACTCGTGTATCTTGGTATCCAAGTATGTATGCAGATTTGAAGCTGACTATGTATGGGAGCATACGAACATGTGAAAGAGTTGAGACACGGTTAATAATTGATTCGGAGTTGGTAAGTGCCTTTATGTGCCAAGGAGGGATCTATGTTTCTTGCCAAATAATACGAAATCAAGTAGCCTTACATACCTCGCTGTGTGACCTTGCTATTACCTCGAGATAACCTTCCCTTCCTCGAAATATTTATCTATAATAAATTAGGTGATAAAACTAGAATTAGCAGCCAATAAATACATCTTGGCAGCCCAATCTCATAAAACAAAATACACACGGGCAGCAAGCGGATAATTATAAACCCGAGCGTATTCTTCCAACCTTTTATTCCCTAATCATATTTTCTAATACACATTCTAATATGCTTTAGTGCCATAATAGTCCTACAACATCCCACAAGGCACAACACATAATAATTCTACACAATATATAGATGGGCAGCATAACGTTACATCCCTTTGCTATGTTTTGACGCCGACAATTCCAAACCTGTTTCAACTTTAACAAAACTGTCCCCATCATATATACACATAAAACCAGTCCTAAAACAGTTAAAAAATATTCCTCAAAATAGGTAGAGGATGTGAGACCATAGTCCTCAATCAATTAGCCTACAAGTTCCTATTACGAACACAATTATGATATCACACAAGAACTCACTTTCGCGGACTGTAAAAATGGTGCAGCAGCCTTTATACATCATTATAGAACCAATACTCATTAACAACAGTAGCATACCTTCATAATAAATCCAACCAAAAAGAGAAAAGCTTCCAAATAAACAAGAAAAATGTACAACAACTTTTGGAACACATGTTGTCCAACAATTCAGCAAGCATAACTAGCATATATTTCTTGTTTTTCATGGGATAAGTATAATAAATACATGAATATTTCCACTTACCTTAGACATCAAGATTCAGGTTTCCTTCAAGAACCCTAAAGGGTTGTATTGGCTGCCTTGTGAAATGAAGTAAAGAGAAAACAAGACTCTTTAGGAAAGCTGAAAAATTGTTTCAAGTGAAATGACATAAGGAGATGTTTTTAAGCTCTTTTAAAGGTCTCTTTGGCCGACTTTCTCTTTCACTTTTGACCACATATTAGTACATTAAGAAGTTGGTGATGCAGCAGCTTGGCCTTCACACTTGGGCCTCAATAGGTCACAAAATTGATAGGCCTTGGCTGCCCATTTTTCCTAATTCCTCTTCATTTAGTTTGGGCCCAATTAGTCAAGTGGGTTATGATGTACTTGGGCCCTTTTGATATCCTTATTGGGCTGAAGATATAGTCCATTTATGATGCTAAAACATGGGCTAAAGTTAGACCCTCAACACGAACTTTATTCATAATCAGACTTGGACAAATTCAATGTCGGTCATCATCTCCATTTAGCTAGAAATTTAAGCTAGCAAGTAGGTGACTCACCTAATAGCTTCCTAAGTCCTACAAGATCCTCAATTTTCTCACTTTTTTTAGGGTCGTGATCTCTTGAATTTGACATAAAACATATTTACACTTGACCCTCTTCAGCGTTAGACATACATATCGCCCTCTAATTTGAGATTCAAGTACTTTTAAATATAGTTGCTAATTTGACCAAACTATATCATGTTTCATTTGCATAGTACTAGTATTGTAAGATGTGGGGTGTTACAGTTTTAATAGTGGAATTTGGGAACTTTTTAGATATCAATTTGTAATCTTTAATCATTGATTTCTCCCTCATCTTAGCTCTGTTATTAGAACCATCTTCATCATTGAACTCCTTGTTACATGGGAAACATTTTCATCCATTAATTTTTAGTTTTTGACCATGTTTTCTAGCATGGGATTTTTAACTATTAAATCTTTTTTTTCTCTGAATTAATTAATTTTAGTATCATTAGATTCATTATGTGATTGTGGTGCTATATTTGAATAGATTGTGTTGATTTGGAGCATCATAGGAGGGGGAGGTGGCGATTCCTTCTTGATTTTGAGACTTCTTTTGAGGCAAGTGGACTTCTAATCTTTTATTAAGTATGGACTAACCTTGCATGCTTCTATGTGCATAGATTTGAGTATATTTGGGGTAGAATTGTATCATCGTACGTTTTATCGTAATATTTTGTTGTGAATAATTATCCTTATGGTAACATATTGACTTATAGATTAACTGTGGATTTGTACTCTAAGTGTTCTTGTGAATAATCTGGTGTTGATAGCAAGATATATTTCAGTATGATTGATATATTGATACTATAGTGATACTGAGACACTTGAGAATTATTCGATTTCTATTGATGATAAATATGATGCATACGGACATCTTGCATACTCTAATTCCTTGAACCTGATTAATGTGTCATTATTATATACTTTCTTGATGGTCAATTGGTGCGGAGATGACGAAGGAAAATGGTTTTATCTAGTGGAAAAGAAAAGAGAAAGAAAATAAATGAAAAGGGAAAGGAAAATGGTTCCAGCGAGATATGAAAGTTATTGCAGAAGGAAAATGGTTCTGGCAGATACATGGTTCATGTGTGGCTCTTAGGGTTCTGACTCAGGCATATATATGGTCAGTGGATGTGTATTGTAGGGAAGACGTACATCATGATTATTTGACATGGCATTGCATTGTATACATCTCATGGCATCCACTTCATCTCATATCTTATCTGATTGATGTAGTTGTATATTATTTATGAGATTGTGCACTTATTGTATCCCTAATCTTGCTGTAAGTGTTCGATCTATCTATATACTGGTGCGTTGAGATACTATGCTAAAAGATGATTATATCTATTTTATTGTGAAATGTACGTTTTATTGTGCTGGGACTTTCTGGGTACCAGGCTATAGTTCGGCGGATTGTGGTTGGGATTTAAGGAGTTATTTTTTTTCTTCATTGCTCTCCCTTAGGGTAGTTCCATTTGTTGAGTACCCTATTTTTTGGTGCTCATCCCTTGCTATATTTTGTAGGTTGTTAGCCTAGTCCATCTTGCTAGACTTCATCCTTGTTAGATTGATCTTCCGAATTTCTTGCGAGGTAGCTACTTATGTCTTCAGCAGGCCTTGAGGATTCCACTTTTATGTTTTCATTCTATTTGAGGACTAGACATTATGCCATATATTTCATTTGAGTATTCTATACATAGAGGCTTGTATATATGACACCAGCCCTTGGGATGGTTGTAGTTGTTTTCTTCCACGTTTATTATTTTTGTTAAGTTGTTTAGGTCTTGGGCTGACTCGCCTTGGTGGGTTCGATGAATACCATCACACTTGGATTTCGGGTTATGACAATCTTAAACTGAAAATACCTAAAAAATTAATAATTTGGAGAACAAAAGTGGGTGATATTTTCACTTACCCAATGGAAGAGAGTATACATAATTGTGCTATCTTCGCCAACAAGCGGAGCCAGTAGTTATCTATTGGATCATTGACGTTTATAAGATCTGGATAACATTTACCTATATGCATATATAGGTTGTTATCTTTAACGTATCTAGTATGAATAGAAATTGTCATGATCCAAGCCTAGCACCTAGACGTGACATGATGAATGAGAAGTCTGAAGACAACCCAAACAAACCTCTTGATTGTAACATGCATACATCCTTGGTTGCGGAAGCAAAATTAAGCAATAATAAGAGTCATTTAATAAAAAGGGAAAACGGGACTAAGGAAAGTCTTTGGTATTCATAAAAGCATCGAAAGAATCTAGATCATAGCATATACAAACAAAATATCCAACAGCACCTCTAACTTAGAATGGAGGGTGGGCCAAGACACTCCCCGGGCTCACCCTTATGATAACAAGTGTCCAACATAAAGAAGTCTCAAATAGCAAGAGTAACTTAGATATCGTCTTCGGAGTTGAGGACTCACCAAAGCTTTCTTCGAAGAACCAAGCTAGCCATGTGGATGAGGATGATCAAAAGGAGCTCCGGTCCCTACATGGTAATATCATGTAGGCATAGAGTATATATTAGTACGTTTGAATGTACTAAGTATGTGGGGTGCAATGCAAAAAAGACATAAGCCAATATATTCAAAATGCATAATTATAATCAATGTATATATAATCTCTATATGACATGCATGATCAATGCTTGTAATGAAACATGCTTGTAAAACGTTCCACTTGCATAATATATCATACGCATGTGGGAAGAGACCTCAATCGACATAGACCAAGCAGCCACAACTGGGACTCCAAGGCATGACACCCCCTTGGTTCAGGTGATCAGGCATGACACCCACTGGAGAAGTGTGGTCTACTTGCCAAGGCAAACCAAACATGATAACATGAACTAAATGGATCCACAAGTATAGCAAGGGCATAATATTCCTATGGTGGCACATTTAGAGACTAAAGAATTTATATAAGGACCCCTTGAGTCGATCCCCAATCTTAAGCCTCAATTGGTGCTAAGTCAAATCCCACGGAATACTTGAAATAATCATACTTTAATCATAACATGAATAAGTTGTAAGAGACATGATAACATGACTCGAGTAGCTCATAAAAATGCTTGACCTCTAGTACTGAGCCTAACTCGAACATGTGAGTAGATAATAATCGTACATGATCCCCTGCTTTAACATGAATAGCTCACAAGAGGTAAAAATCTTGAAATAGGGCTTAACTTGATATTTGTAAAATTGTAGATACTTTTAATGAATTTACTACATGCTTGAAAGCCCTTATTCATCATGAAGTCACTTGACTTGTAAATGATGTAATTTGAGAATTCCTTTCATGTCATTTTATCAAACATATGTTGTTCAAAATCATGCAATTCAAGAGTAAAACAAGAAGAGTAAACTCAATGCAAATCAACCCACCAATATTGCAGTAAAACCCTCATTTAGGGTATCTTGAAATCCATCACAAAAGCTCATAATAGTTCATAGTTTCATAGCTCAATCATACATAGTCTCAATAGACAAAACTAATTCGTGGAATAAGCTTGACATAGACATTTACGTAGAGTCAATCAATACTTGATAAAACCCCAACATAGTTTATTTTCAAAAGTCATAATAAGAGATACCCATAGATAAAACAACTTGAAATCATGCAATTTTTATAAAAAGAGAAGGTTGGGCTCCATGGGTGAAAGGACCCATGGATGAAGACCCACATACCTTAAACCTTGAATCCCTTGAGATGAACTTGAAGGAGACTTGAAGATTGAGATGGTTTCCTGAGTTCCAAAATTTAGCTTGAAATACTTGAATTTGAATGAGAGATTTGGTAGAGTCTTGAAGAGGTTTTAAAGAGGGTTTTGTTAGCTATAGAGTTGAAAATGGCTATTTATGGGAGATTTCACATTTAAATGGGCATAGGGCTATAACCCCAATGCCCTTGGACAAAATAAGAAAACCAAGGAAAATGATACACCGGTACGCACCCCAAGCACATTGCAGCCTAGGCTTTCGCTATGGCTCTTCCAAAATCTGGGTTATACCTATTTCCCACTCAATTTTTCCCCCTGATCATGAATAATAAGTCAGATTTTCAAAATCATACACAGATTTTGAGATATATGGAAATTATGATTATGGGGCATTCCAAAGAACATGAGGGGTGTTTGAATATCTCCCCCGTGGGAACATTCATCCCTAAATGTTAAAGAAACGTACGTAAGAGAAGTAATTATGAAGATTTCAGCCCGACATGAATGCAACAAATACACTTAAATATCATTTTTAAAAAGTCTCAAAATTAATGTCGAAAATCACCATAAACCTGTTACCATAAACATGAATCCATGCAAAATGGCATGAGGGCTGAAACTTAAGACTTGAAATCATAAATGAGACTTAAGTTATTACCTTCGGCTTGAGTAGAGTGGAAGAGATATGGATATCACTTTTTCATGTCCGCCTCGGCTTCCCATTTAGCACTTTCAACTTGTTAATTCGTCCAAAGAACCTCGACGGATGCTACCTCTTTGTTTCTCAACCTCTTCACTTGTCTATATAGTATCTCCACCGAGACCTTCTCATAGGTCAAATTATCTTCCACGACACCCATAACCTCTAAGGGCACTACAGCACTTGGATTACCCACACAAATCCTCAACATGGACACATGGAAGATCGGATGAATCATATTCATCTCCATAGGCTACTCCAACTCATATGCAACCTTACCAATTCTCCTCAAAATTCTATAAGGTCCTACAAACCTTGGGCTCAATTTCCCTTTATTACTAAATCGGACCACACCCTTCATGGGTGAAACCTTCAAATAAACTCAATAATCAACATTAAACTCAAGATCTCTTCTTCTCACGTCAGAGTAGGACTTTTGTTGACTTTGGGCTATCTTCAACCTCTCCCTTATCAGCCTCACCTTTTCCAAGGCTTCCATAACCAAATTCAGACCTAGCAATGCCATCTCCCCCACATCAAACCACCCAACTAGAGATCTATAATGCCTAGCATATAAAGCTTCAAAGCGAGTCATACCAATGCTAGAGTAGTAGCTATTGTTGTAAGCAAACTCAACAAGTGGAAGATGTTCATCCCAACTACCCTTAAAATCCAACACACAAGCTCTAAGCATATCCTCAAGAGTTTGGATAGTCCTTTTGTCTTGGCCATCAGTTTAAGCATGGAAGGTCGTGCTAAGCTTGACCTTGGTACCATGATCCTTTTGGAAGGATATCCAAAAATGAGAAGTGAATTGAGCATCATAATCCAAAATGATAGACAAGGGTACCCCATTCAATCTAACCAACTTGTGGATATACAACTTGGCGTAATCTTCGGCATCATAGGTTGTTTTCACCAGTAGAAAGTGAGACAACTTTATCATCCTATCAATAATAACCGAAATAGAAACAAAGCTTCTCCTAGTCTTAGGCACCATAACCACAAAATTCATGTTGACTTCTTCCCACTTCCACGTAGGAGTATTCATTTCTTAGGATAGGCCACTCGTCCTTTGATGTTAGGCTTTCACTTGTTGGCGATTGTGACAGCTGGCTACAAATTTTTCAATATCTCTCTTCATACTACCCAACCAATTCACCTCCCTCAAGTCCCTCTACATCTTTGTGGAACCGGGGTGAATAAAATAAGATGAATTGTGGGCCTCCTTAAAAATCAACTCCCTCAAGTCATCAATATTAGATGCACACAACCTACCTTGGTACCTAAAGGAACTATTTCACCCTTGGGAGGAAATGTCCACTTTACCTTCCTTCACCAAAGCGTTCAGCTCTAGCAAGCGGAGTCAAGGTCTTGCTTTGACTTGACTTCCACAATTAAAGAAGATTTGGAACCTTCAACCACTACTATACCACCATTTTTAACTTCCTTTAATCTAACCCCCAACCTAGCCAACCGGTGAACATCTCTAGACACCTTCTTGTTACCAACATCAGTATGAGCTAGGCTACACATGGAAACTCTACTTAGAGCACCGGGAACAACATTAGCTTTTCCATGATGATAACACACACTCATAATCTTTGAGAAGCTCTAACCACCTTCTTTGTCTTAGGTTAAGATCTTTTTGTGTGAACACATATTGGAAACTCTTATGGTCGGTAACCACATCAACATAAGCCCCATAAAAATAGTGACGCCAAATTTTTATAGTAAACACCATGGCCGCCAATTCAAGATCATGGGTAGGATAATTTCGCTCGTGCACCTTAAAATGTCTAGAGGCATATGCTATAGTCTTGCCATTTTGCATCAAAACACACCCCAAACCAATTGTTAAGACATCACAATAAACCACAAACCCTTCTAACCCTTTCGGTACTGAAACGCCCTAAAAATTCTCGAAAATGTGCCTCAAAAATGCCTATAACTATAATTTTCATATATCTAAAAATCTTTGCGTAATATCGAAAATATGACTTCAGATTTATGATCAAGGGGTAGCACTAAGTGAGAAATGGGTATAGCACCAATTTAAGAGAAACCATACCAAAATTTCATTTTTCCAAAGATTTGCTTATCTAGTGTCAATCCGCGCCCTGGCGCATCAGTGTTATTTTGGTTCCTAGTTTTCTGTTTCTGCCTAAGGCTTTGGGGTCTTGGACCTATGCCCTCCTATGCGTAAAATCACCTATACACCATCATTTTTCAACTCTATATCACTCAAGACACTCTCAAAACTCTCTCTAATACTTAGCCAAATATTTAATCCAAATTCAAGTGTCCCAGACTCATTTTCGGATCTTAAGAACTTTATTCAAGCTTCAAGTTCTCATTCGAATCTTCATCAAAAAAATTCCCAAAGTTGAGGTATGTGGCTTTCAGCCATTGGGTCCTTTAACCCATGATGCCCAACCTTCCTTTCTATGTACATTGCATGTTTTTGAAGCTGAATTATCTATGGGTATCTCTTATTATGAAGTTTGATTATAAATTATGTTGGTGTTTCATAAAATATTGACTGTTTGTGCATGTTTTAAGCTATATAACTATGATATAGTATGAGACTTGATGAAGGGTTACAAGATATCTTGCATGAGGGTGTTACCATGAGTTAGTGGGTTGATTTACCTTATATTTTATCACATGATTTCATCTTGAACTGCATGGTTTTGAACTATCATTACACACCCACCAAGTGTTTGATAAAATATTTTCTTAAGGATTCTTAAGTTATTGATGATCTATTGCATGGCTTATGAGCCAAGTGACTTTACCATAATTAAGAGAATGTATGTAATTGTTGCATTCATGAAAAGTACCTAGGGTGTTGTATGTTTACCACACGTTGTTAGAGGGTGTTATGCCCAATCACCTTGTTGAGGGGCTTTCAAGCCTCAATAATCTTGTCAGGGGGTGGCAAGCTCGTACTACCTTGTTGAGGGGTAAATACCTCAATCACCTTGTCGGGGGGTGGTAAGCATGTACTACCTTGTTGAGGGGTATGTACCTCAATTACCTTCTAAAGGGGTGGAATGCCTTGGAGTTCAAGCAAAGCTTGCTTGGGATATATGGATATGGTCTCTTTCTACGCATATAATTTATATTTTAAAGTTATATGATTTACAAGCATGTTATACTTCGAGCATTGATCATGCATGTCATATTGTTAATATACTTATTCATTGCTTATGCATTGTGATTATGTTACCTATGTCTTGTTGATTGCATCCTACATATTTAGTACATTCAAACGAACTTACGCATACTCTATGCCTGCATGATGTTACCATGTAGAAACCGGAGCACCTCACGATCATCCTCCCCGTTGCTAGTTTTGGCATCTTAAAGATAAGCTTTGGTGAGTCCTCAAGTTTGAGTACACCAGCTATGCTACTCTTGCTTTTTATTTTCTATTTATGTGGAACTCTTGATATGATGAGGGTGAGCCCGACAAGTATCTTGGCCCTCGCACAACTTTTTATTTGGAGGTGTTTTTTGGAACGAATGATGTACTTATATCTTGAGCTTTGACTTTTCTATGTTTTATGCTATCAAAGACTTTCCTTAGTCCCTTTATCCTTATTTATATGCCTCTTGTTATTGTATTTTTCTTCCATGACTGAGGATGTGTAATTAATATGCTAGGAGGCTTGTTTGGGGCTCCTTTGGGTTCCCCATTCACCGTGTCACGTTTAGGGCCTAGGCTTAGGTCGTGACAAACTTGGAATCAGAGAATTAGGTTGTTGTGGTCCTTAGAATCAAACACACCGCGTCGATTAGAGTCTTACTCATGGTTGTGAAGTGCACCACAACTATGAGCAAAAGGCTTTGAGGCATTTTAGGAAATATTTCCCTTCTTCATGGTCTATGTCGTTCTATGGAAGTTAAGGTATAGCTTTCCCCTAATGAATGTTCTTTGCTATTCTAGATAATGGCTATTACAAGAGGATGACTATGGAGAGCTCGCTCACCCAAGGAGCAACCGGCCCCTGCCGCTCCTCAAGCTCCTCAAGATGGGGGAGTGGCTTATGAAGAGTTCCAGGATGCTATTACCATGTTAGCCTATGCCATGACTAATCAATTCAACCAAGGGGCGCAAGCCCCTTATGCTACTACTACAGCATTTAGGGTGAGGGATTTTACAAGAATAAACCCACGAGAGTTGGGTCTAAGGTGGATAAGGATGCTCAAGAATTTATGGAAGAAGTGTATAAAGTGTTGTCTATTATGGGGGTTAGATTGGAGGAGAAAGCAGGGTTGGTGGCCTACCAACTCAAGGGGGTGGGTCCAATTTAGTTCAACTCATGGAAGGTGGAGAAGAGGAACGATAATATGATCCTTTAGGAAGAGTTTAAAGTGGCATTTCTCAACCAGTTCTTCCTTCTTGAGCTAAGGGAGTCCAAGATTACGGAATTTATGAATTTAAAGCAATGGCCTATGAGTGTGAGGGAGTATACCCTCAAGTTCAATCAACTCTCCAAGTATACTCCACAATTGATGGGCGAGCCGAGTTCTAGGATGAATAAATTTGTGGTGGGTGTGTCTAACTTGGTTAATGAAGAGGGTCGTGCCACCATATTGATAGGTGATATGGATTTGTCCCGCCTCATGACTTAAACTGAATAATTAAAGGGGATATGTTGATAAAGAGAAGAAATAATGAATCCAAGAGAGCCGTTTTGAAGGAGGATTCTAAAATCCTAAGGGTAGCCAGTTGCCTCAAGGCCCCAAGTTCGAAGGCCAAGGGTCATCCAGTGCTCCTAATACAAGGTTTGCTAATGAAAACCCAAGGGTCCAAGCTGCTGGTGGTGTGGTGCCTAATACTATATATCTAAGATGTGGTAGAGGCTATAATGGCCTATGTTTAAGGAACACTAATTCTTGTTATGGTTATGGTGAAGTGGGTCATAAGACGATCGATGATCCTCATAATCAATACAAGGGTAGAGATAATCGTCCAAAAGACCTAGGTGCAAGTACGGGTGCTAAGTGAAGAGGAGGCCAACAAGGTAGTGCTCTAAGGCACAATAGATTCTATGCTCTTCAAGGGAGACAAGGGGTACATGAGGTGCCCAATGTTGTCACCGGTATGTTAAAAGTTTTTGATTTTGATGTGTATACATTGATAGACCCATGTGCCACTCTTTCTTTTGTTACTCCTTTTGTTGCCAAAAAGATCCATGATAAAGAAGAATTATTGTGTGAGCCTTATGAAGTGTCTACTCTCATTCATTGTTACTAGAAGGGTCTATAGAAATTGTCCCATTTTCATTTTGCATAAAATCTTGCCTTGTGATTTTGTTGAATTGGATATGGTGGATTTATATGTCATTCTTGGGATAGATTGGTTGCATGCATATTATACTTCTATTGATTGTAAAACCCATAGGGTCAAGTTCCAATTATCTAATGAACCCGTCCTTGAGTGGGAGAGTCATGATGTGGTGGTCAAGGGTTGATTCATTTCTTGCATTAAATCCCAAAAGTTAATTTCTAAAGGGTGTGTCGATCATCCTGAGAGGGTTAGGGATGTTGATTCCAAAGTCCTTCCTACAGAGTCAGTTCCGGTGGTTAATGAGTTCCTTGATGTCTTTCTCGATGACAATCCTGGTATTACTCTTGAAAGGCACATAGGTTTTGGCATAGACCTCCTTCCCGATACTCAACCCATTCCTATTCCCCATTATTGTATGGCCCCGACGAAGTTGAAGGAATTAAAAGACCAATTGAGTGACTTGTAGGAAAAGGGTTTTATTAGGACTAGACAATCACCTTGGGGTGCACCGGTGTTATTTGTGAAGAAGAAGGATGGTATTTTTAGAATGTGCATTGATTACCGAAAATTTAATAGAGTCACCATAAAGAATAAGTACCCTGTACAAAGGATTGATGATCTTTCTGACCAACTTCAAGGGGATAGTCACTTCTCTAAGATTGCTCTTCATTTTGGGTATCACAAAGTGAAAGTGAGGAAGGGTGACATTCCCGAGACGACCTTCCGGACTAGGTATGGCACTCTGAGTTTGTGGTTATGTCATTCGGATTGACTAATGCACCAACTATCTTCATGAATCTTCTGAATAGGGTCTTTAAACCCTACCTTGACTTGTTTATGGTGGTTCTTATTAAGTTATTGATGATATATTGCATGCCTTAAGAGTCAAGTGAGTTTATGAGGAATTAAGAGAATGTATGTAAGTGTTGAATTCATGAGAAGTACCTATGGTGTTGCAAGTTGACCATACCTTGTTGGGGGGTGTTATGCCTAATCACCTTGTTGAGGGGGTGTCAAGCCTCAATCGCCTTTTCAAGGGGTGGCAAGCCCGTACTACCTTGTTGAGGGGTAAATACCTCAATCACCTTGTTGGGGAGTGGTAAGCCTGTACTAACTTGTTGACAGCTATGTACCTCAATCGCCTTGTTGGGGGTGGTAAGTCGTACTTCCTTGTTGAGCGGTATGTAGCTCAATCACCTTGTAGGGGGGTGGTAAGCTCGTACTACCTTGTTGAGGGTTATGCACATCGATCACCTTCCAAAGGGGTGGCATGCCTTGGAGTTCAATAAAAGCTTGCTTGGGTATATGGATATGGTCTCTTCATACACATGTTATCTATATTCTAAAGCTATATGATTTACAAGAATGTTTTACTTCGAGCAATGATCATGCATTCCATATTGTTAATATACTTATTCATTACTTATGCCTATGAATTTTGATTATGTTGCCTATGTCTTGTTGCATTACATCCTGCATACTTAATACATTCAAATGTACTAACGCATACTCTATGCCTACATGATGTTACCATGTAGGAACCGGAGCACCTCATGATCGTCCTCCCTATGGCTAGTTTTGGCATCTTTAAGATAAGCTTTGCTAAGTCCCCAAGTTCGGGGACACGAGCTATGCTGCTCTTGCTTTTATTTTCTATTCATGTAGAACTCTTGATACTATGAGGGTGAGCCCGGAAAGTGTCTTGGCCCCCACTCAAGTCTATGTTTAGAGGTTTTTGTTAGAATGAATGATGTACTTATATCTTGAGCTTTAACTCTTCTATGTTTTATGTTATCAAAGACTTCCCTTAGTCCCTTTATCTTTATTTATATGTCTCTTGTTGTTGTATTTTTTTTCCTCGACCGAGGATGTGTGATTGATATGCTAGGAGGCTTTTTTGGGGTTCCTTTGGATTTTCCATTCGCCGTGTCATGTCTAGTAACTGGACTTGGGCCGTGATAGGTATATCTAGGATAAGAGCGAAGATAAGCTTGTCTTTCAAAGTTTGAAAACTCTTTTCACATTCATCGGTCCAAACAAATTTCACCTTCTTTTGGGTCAACTTTGTCATAGGGGAAGCAATAGAAGAGAAATGTTTCACAAACCTCCGATAGTAACCTGCCAAATCAAAGAAACTCATAATATCCATCAGAGTAAAGGGTCTAGGTCAATTCTGTATCTCCTCCATCTTCTTAGGCTCCACCTAAATGCCATCAGCCAACACCACATGCCCTAGAAATGCAACCTCTTTCAACCAGAATTCACACTTTTCATATTTAGCGAACAACTTCTCATCCCTCAAAGTTTGCAACACTACCCTCATGTGATTCACGTGCTCCTTCCACTCTGGGAATAAATCAAGATATCATTAATAAATACCACCACATTACAACCTTCCCACTCGAGGAACGGTTCATTAGGGAATTGGAACCTCAATTCACGGGTTCTATAATCAATGGAAGCATGATATGCATATGACTAATCCATCCCAAGAATTATATCAAAATCCACCATATGAAGTTCAAGAAAATCACAAGGAAAGACTTTATGCAATAAAGACACGGGCAATTCTTATAGACTCTTTTAGCAATAATGGACTCACCAACAGGGGTAGACACTTCATAAGTCTCACATAATAATTTGGGAAACACATGAAGCTTATTGGCAACAAAAAGGAGCAATGAAAGAAAGAGTGGCACTCGGATCCAATAAAGCATACACATCCTAATCAAAAATCTATAACATACCGACGAAGCACCATACTAGGTATAGCAACCCTTAGAGGGGTATGGTTGAGATCATCGACGACCATCCTCATAATTTTTAGTAATCCATGGAAAATGCCTCAACTCATGATCCTTTGCGCCAAACCCAAAACAAGCACTTGAATCGTGCAAACAATGTCCAGGATGGTACCTTCTACACTTGTGACATGTAGGCCAAGCATGAACACCATTACCCTTGCTTGATATTTGGGACTAGTAGCACCACCACCCTTAGCACCACCCTGCACCCTTTGAGTCCCATGCGTACCATGTCTTAAAGGATGGTCATCTTTAACTTTCTCGGAGCATATGGACAATCGACAATCTTGTGGCTCAACTTGCCACACAAAAATCTTGCACCCGTGTTCCTCCAACATGTGCCACTTTGATTCCTCCACATTTTGGGAACCTATGATGGCTCACTCCACTATTGCCACTAGGCTTAGCATATGGAAGCCTACCTTTAATTTGAGCCCTTCTTCTCCCTTCCTTTGAGGCCATCAGGCCATCTCTCATATTATGCCCAACACAACCACACTTGACACAATCCTCAGTGCCCGCCAAACATTACCCATGATGCTTCTTGCCACACCCTTGACAAATGATGAAATGGATCCTTTCTTTTTTATACTTGGGCACCGGTAGTCTAGTAGATGATGACACACCCTCGACTCGGGCTCTCTTTGTCATGACCCAAGCCTAGGGCCTAGATGTGACATGGCGAATGGGGAACCCAAAGGAACCCCAATCAAGCCTCTGAACTTGTCCTTACATATCATTGGTCGCGAAAACATGTAAAAGACATAAAGTAAGAATAAGGGGAAAAGGGGCTAAGAAATAGCTTGCAAAACATAATCATCAAGAGACAAAGAGTCAAGCTCATATCATAGATACATAACTTGTCAAACAAACACCTCTAGATATATAGATAAGAGAGGGGACCAAGAAAAGGTAGTCACGCTCACCCTCATAGTCAAAATAGAACATAAAGTAGAGTGTCTCAACACAAAACAAGGGAAAACACAGACCAAGTTCCCAAAAATGGAGGACTCACCAACTAGCTTTAGTAGAACCGAACTAGCAACGTGGAGGAGGAGGATGATCAACTTGGTCTCCAATTCCTACATGGTGATATCATGTACACAAGAGTATGTACTAGTACGTCTGAATGTACTAAGTATGTAGGCTGCAATGAAATAAGAAACACGCATCATAATCAAAATGCATGACAATGGGGAATAAGCGTAACTTAGAAATATGGCATGTATGATCAATGCTAGAGTAAAACATGCTTAAATAACTCATGCTCATATAGGATATCATATGTGTAGAATATACCAAATTAGATTTCCAAGTACAAACCTCTTGGTAGGTTAGTGATAATGCCGCCCCATCACTTAGGTGGTAAAGTACTAACCCTTCACTCGGTTGATGAGTACAAACCCTCAACTCGATTGGTGATAATACCACCCCATCACCTTGATGTTCAAGTACTAACCCTTTACTCAATTGATTAGTACAAACCCCCATATTGGTTAGTGATGATGCCTGCCCATCACTAGTTGGGGAAGTACTAACCCTTCCCTCGGTTAATGGGTACAAACCCCCTTCTCGGTTACCCGGGTTCTTAGACCCCCCGGATTGGGCATGATCTAATGCAACACTTTATATGGAATTTATCATGTACATAAGCTCATTTCATCATCATAACATTAATTATATCCTATCTCATGCTTTGGACCTTCAATTTCACAAGAAACCCTAGCCGAACATTTTATCAAACACTTAGGGGTGTGTAATGAGGGTAAAAGACCATGCAGTTTAGAGATGAAATCATGCAAGAAAATCTATTGTAGAACAATCAATCAACACCTTGCAACACCCCCAAGACATTCGCCTCAAAACCCCTCATCAAATTCAACATTAGATACAAGATTTAGAGCTCAAAACATGTTAAAACAACCATACTTGATGAACTCAAATCATTGTGCAGTGAATTCTTGATATACAAGACCCACATGTGAAATCAACATTAAATCATGCAAATTGAGTAAAATGAATATTAGGGCACCATGGGTGGAAGAACCAAATGGCTAAAACCTACATACCTTAGCTTTGGAAAAGCTCTTGATGAAGATTGAAAATGGAGGCTTGAATTTTGAAGGAATTCCTTAGATCCGGATAAGGGTTTTGAGACTTGAATTTTGGAGTAAAACTATGGCTAAGTGTCTTGGGGAGTATTGGTAAATGTTTATTAGGGTGAAATTTTGCCAAGTATAGATAAAAACACAATTTGGAAACACTTGGGCGCAACATTTAGAATATTTTTGATGAACTAAAAAAACTAGGCACCATTTTAACACAGAGGTCCATCGCGCAAGCGATGCGCATTCCACTTTGGAAATTGCGTTCTTGAAATTTTTTAATTGCCAAATCTTTTCTCTTAAATCAGGATTAGGACCTTTTCCCACTAATTTGGGCCCTTTGAAAAAGTATACGAAGTTGGATTTTCAAAATAACAAACGAATTTTGAGATATATAAAAATTAAAATTCTGGGCGTTCCAAGGCACTTTTTTGGGCACTTTTTGGGGTCGTTACAATATCTTCCCCTTGGAAATAGTCGTCCACGAATGTACAAGAGATGTACATGACAAGAGAGGCCATCAACAAATCAGCCCCAACAAGAATGCAACAAAACATGTAAAACACCATTTTTAAATTCTCAACATAAGTGTAAAATCATCATAAGTTTACAACTTAAATATGAATGCATATGAATGACATAAGGCCTGAAATATGAGAATTGAAATCACATAGCGGACTTAGGATTAGTACTTTAGACTTGAGTTGAGTGGAAAAGTTAAGGGTACAATTTTTTCATGTCAGTTTCGGCCTCCCAAGTAGCACTTTCGACTTGTTGGTTTCTCCAAAGGATCTTAACGAATGCTACCTCTTTGTTCCTCAATCTCTTTACTTGCATATCCGTGATCTCAACTGGAACCTCCTCATAAGTAATTTATCCTCAACAACACTCACGACATCAAGAGTCACTATGGCATTCGGATCACCAATATATTTTCTCAACATAAAGACATAGAACACCAGGTGAACCAAATTAATTTCACTAGGCAACTTCAACTAATAAGCTACCTTGCCAACCCTCTCTATCACCTCATAAGGACCAACATAAATTGGACTTAACTTCCCTTTTTTACAACGATAGACCACACCTTTCATTGAAGAAACCTTCAAATAGACCCAATCACCCACTTGGAATTCTAGGTTTCCTTCTTACATCAGCGTAGGATTTTTCACGTCTTTGGGTTGTTCTTAAACTTTCCCTAATCATCTTAACCTTCTCAATAGCCTCCATAACCAGGTTTGGTCCCAATAAAGCCACCTCTCCAACCTCAAACCAACCCACTGGTGATCAATAATGTCTCACATAAAGAGCCTCAAATGGAGCCATATCGATGTTAGAGTGATAGCTATTGTTATAGGCAAACTTAATCAATGGAAGATGATCATCCTAACTACCTTTAAGCTCCAAGAAACAAGCCCTAAGAATATCCTCAAGTGTTTGAATGGTTCTTTTGGCTTGGCCATCCGTTTGAGGTTGAAAGGTTGTAATAAGGTGAACTTTGGTATAAAGACCCCTTTGAAAAGAGCTCCAAAAGTGTGAAGTGAATTCTACACTACGAACCGATATGATGGACAAATTAACCCCATGTAAACTTGATAATTCATGTATGTATAACCTTGCATACTCTTCAGCCCCATATGTAGTCTTACCGGTAGAAAGTGAGCTGGCTTCGTTATCCTATCAACGATAATCCAAATGGAATCAAAACCTTTTCTAGTCTTGGGCAACCCAACCACAAAATCCATATTAATCACCTCCCACTTCCAAGTTGGAATCTCTATGTATTGGGTTAGGTCACCCGGCCTTTGGTGTTCGGCTTTGACTTGTTGAGAACTATGGCAACCGGAAACAAATTTGACAATGTCCCTCTTCATGCCTACCCACTAATACACATCCCTCAAGTCTCTATACATTTTGGTGAAACCGGGGTGGATCGAGTAAGAAGAATTATGGGCCTCATCAAGAATTTTTTCTCTCAAACCATCAATACAAAACACACACAACCTACCTTGGTATCTAAGGGCCCCATCTCCCCTTTGGGAGAAAACCTCTACTTTGTCCTCTTTCACCAAGTCCTTCAATTCAAGCAAGGAGGAGTCAAGATCTTGTTTTGCTATCACCTCATCAACCAAAGAAGATTTAGAACCATCAAAAACAACACCATTACCCACATCTTCCACCCTAACCCCCAATCTAGCCAATCTATGGGCCTCCTTAGCCATCTCTCTGTAGCCACCATCCATATGAGCTAGGCTACCCTTGGACACCTGACACAAAGCATCTGCCAACACATTTGCCTTACCCGAGTGATAATGCACACTTATGTCATAGTCCTTAAGAATTTCTAGCCACCTTCTTTGTCTCAAGTTGAGATCTTTCTAAGTGAAGACATGTTGGAGGCTCTTATGATCAGTGAAGACATCCATATGCACCCTATACAAATAATGAAGCCAAATCTTTAATGCAAGCATAACAGCAGCTAACTCTAGATCATGGGTAGGGTAATTCCTTTCATGCACCTTGAGTTGTCTAGAAGCATAGGCTATGACCTTACTGATTTGCATTAGCGCACAACCCAAACAAATCTAGATGCATCACAATACACAACAAAACCCTCAAGCCCATCGGGTAGTGACAATATAGGAGTGGACACAAGTCTATCTTTCATACTTAGAAGTTTCTCTCACATTCATCGGTCCACACAAACTTATCCTTCTTTTGAGTCAATTTGGTCATGGGGGAAGCAATGGAGGAGAACTCATTCATAAATCTTATATAGTAATTCGCAAGGCCCAAGAAACTCCTAATATTCGATGGGGGTCAATGGTCTAGGCCAGTTTCTAATCGCATCAGTTTTCTTAGGATCCACTTTCATACCATCCCCCGGCACTACATGACCCAAGAATGCAACTTCCTTCAACAAAACCTCACACTTTAAATATTTTGCATACAATTTCTCCTCCCTCAACCTTTGCAACACAACCCTCAAATTCCCTATATGCTCCTCCCTACTACATGAATTAATCAATATATCATCAATAAAGACCACAAGAAAGGAATCAAGGTAAGGTTTGAAGACCCTATTCCTTAGATCCATGAAGATGGTCGTTGCATTAGTCAACCAAAACGACATCACAACAAACTCATAATGTGCATATCTAGTCCAAAAAGCCATCTTGGGAACATCACACTCCCTCACCTTACTTGATGATACTCAGATCGAAGGTCAATCTTAGAGAAAAGGCTAGCCCCTTACAATTGGTCAAACAATTCATTAATTCTTGGAAGAGGATATCTATTCTTTATAGTGAACCTATTGAGTTGCCGGTACTCAATGCACATTCTAAGTTACCCATCCTTCTTCTTCACAAACAACACCGGAGCACCCCAAGGTGATTGACTAAGTCTAATAAATCCCTTTTCCAATAAATCTTTCAGTTGCTCTTTAAACCCCTTCAACTTCGCTTGGTCCATACGGTAAGGGGGAATAGAGATAGGTTAATATCGGGAAAGAGATCTATGCCAAAATCTATCTCCTTTTTGGGAGGGACACCAAATAGGTCATTTGGGAAGACATCAAGAAACTCGTTTACAAGGGGGTCCAACTCGATGGAGGGGACTCTGGACTCCACATCTTTAACCCTCACAAGATGATACAAACATCCCCTAGAAATCAATTTATGGGATTTAATGCATGAAATGAATCTACCCTTGACCACCACATCTTTACTTTTCCATTCAAGTACGGGTTCATTAGGAAATTGAAACTTGACCCTACGGGTTCTACAATCAATAGAAGCATAGTAGGCATGCAACCAATCCATCCCAAGAATGACATCAAATTCTACCATGTTTAGTTCAACATGATCACAAGGCAACAACTTATGTAAAATGCAAATAGGACAATCCCTATAAACTTTCCTAGCAACAATTGGAGGCACCAATAGGGGTAGACACTTCATATGACTTATGCAACAACTCGGGGATAACATGGAACTTTTTAGCAGCAAAAGCGGTAACAAAGGAAAGAGTGTCATCCGGATCAATCAAAGCATACTCATCAAAGTCAAAGGTTTTCAACATATCGGTAAAAACATTAGGACTTCACCAACCCCTTGCCTTCCATTTAGAGCATAAAACTGATTGCCCTTGAGGACCACCTATACCCAATGAAACTGCATTCTTACCTCGGACTTTGCCACGGTTTCTTGGGAATATCTTATTGTGACCAAGCTCCACATAACCACAACATGCATTAGAATCCTTCAAACACGGCCATCATGACTCTTCCCACATATAGGATACACATCAATAGGATCCACACAACCAACACCTTAAGGCCTAGGGAAGTCATTGGCAAACCCTCTATTAGTAGCGTGAGAAGGCCCTTCGCCTTGATGAAATCTAGCTCCCTTTTGGAACTTGCCCTCAAAATAGGCCTTCTTCGCCTCATAGCCCCTCCTCTTTGTCAACTTTTCCTCCTCCGTTTGCTCGGCATAAATCATCAACTGAGACAAATCCATGTCCCCAATAAGCAAGGTGGACCAGCATTCTTCGCTCACTAAGTCAGAGACCCCATCAAAAATTTATTCATCTTAGATCTAGGATCGGCCAACAAGTGAGGAGCATACTCTGAAAGTTGATTAAATTTGAGGGAATTCTCCCTCACACTCATAGAACCTTGTTTCAAGTTCCTAAACTCTACCAACTTTGCTTCCCAAAGCTCAAGAGGGAAAAACTGATTAAGGAAGGCCAATTCGAATTCTTCCTAAAGCACCACATAACCTTTTTCCTTCTCCTCCTTCCATTTCTCATTCCAAATTTAGGCTACCCCTTTGAGTTGGTATGCCACTAACTCTGCCTTTTCGTTCAGCCCAACATCCATGATATTCAAGATTTTATAGACCTCATCAATGAACTCTTGTGGATCTTCATCCACCTTTGACCCATGGAAAATCAGAGGATCCATCCTAATGAAGTCTCTTACCCTAGCTCCTGGGATAGTAGCATGAGGGCCTTAGGTCCCTTGATTTACTTGTTTGGCCACAACCTGGGCAAGCATAGTAAGAGAATCTCGGAGCTCACCATTGGTGGGTTGCTCCTCGGAAATTTGGGTCCGTCTTCCTCTAGTATTTTGCATGATCTAGCATAGCAAAGAACAATCATGGGGGGGGAACTTATCACAACTCTATATCATGACTTAGCACATGAAGAAGGAAAACATTTCCTAAAATATCTCATAGCCTCCAATTTATAGTCATGGCGTGCTTCACAACCATGAATAGGAGTCTAATTGATGCGATGTGTTAGAATATGAGGATCTATCAACCTAGTGCTCTGATACCAAGTTTGTCATGACCCAAGCCTAGGCCCTAGACGTGACACAGTGAATGGGGAACCTGAAGGAACCCCAATCAAGCCTCTGAACTTGTCATTACACCTCATTGGTCGCGGAAACTTGTCAAAGACTCAAAGTGAGAATAAGGGGCAAAGGTATAAGGGATACCTTAGAAAACATCATCATCAAGAGACAAAGAGTCAAAGCTCAAATCTTAGATACATAACTTATCCAACAAACACCTCTAAATATGTAGATAAGAGTTAAGACTAAGACAAGGTAACCAGGCTTACCCTCATAGTCAGAATATAACATAAAGTAGAGTGTCTCAATACAAAGCAAGGGAAAACATAAACCAAGGTCCCCGAAATGGAGGACTCGTCAACTAGCTTGAGTAGCACCGAACTAGCCACATGGAGGAGGAGGATGATCAACTTAGGCTCCAGTTCCTACATGGTGATATCATGTAGGCAACAGAATGCATTAGTATGTTTGACTGTACTAAGTATGTAAGATGCAACAAGAAATAGGCATCATAATCAAAATGCATAACAATAGGCAATAAGCATAATATAGCAATATGGCATGTATTATCAATGCTAGATCAAAACATGCTTAAATAACTCATGCTCTTATAGGATATCATATGTGTAGAATAGACCAAATTAGATTTCTAAAGTACAAACCCATTGGTAGGTTAGTGATGATGCCGCCCCATCACCTAGGTGGTGAAGTACTAACCCTTCACTCGGTCGATGAGTGCAAACCCCCAACTTGGTTGGTGATTATGCCGCCCCATCACCTAGGTGGTGAAGTACTAACCCTTCACTCGATTGATGAGTACAAACACCCATCTCTACCTAGGGATGATGTCTCTCCATCATTAGGTAGAGAAGTACTAACCCTTCCCTCTGTTAATAGGTACAAACCCCTATCTCGATTACCCGGGTTCTTAGAAAAATTGGATTAATTATGGTCTAGTGCAACAATTTATGTGGAATTTATCATGTACATAAGCTTATTTCGTCATCATAACATCAATCATATCATACGTCATGCTTTGGAACTTCAATACCATAAGAAACCCTACCCGAGCATTTTATCAAACACTTCGGGGGTGTAATGAGGGTAAAAGACCATGCAATTTAGATATGAAATCATGCAGGAAAATATATGTTGTAAAATCATCAGTTAACACCTTGCAACACCCCTAAGATATTCACATCAAAACCCCTCATCAAATTCAGCATTATATACAAGATTTAGAGCTCAAACATGCTAAAACAACCATACTTTCATGAAGTCAAATCATTGTGTACTAAATTAGACAAGACCCACATGTAAAATCAACTTTAAATCATGCAAATTAAGTAAAAAAAGAGATTAGGGCACCATGGATGGAAGAACACAATTGCTAAAACCTACATACCTTAGCTTTGGAGAAGCTCTTTGTGAAGATTGAAAATGGAGGCTTGAAGCTTGAAGGATTTCCTTAGATTGAGATGAGGGTTTTGAGAGTTGAATTTTGGAGTGAAAATATGGCTAAATATTTTGTGGAGTATTGGGAAATGTTCAAGATGATATAAGGGTGAAATTTGGCTAAGTATAGATTAAAAAACATTTGGCAACACTTGATCCCAACACTTAGAATATTGTGGATGAACTAAAAAAATAGGCACCATTTTAACATAGAGCCGCGTCGCGGAAGCTTGCGGATTCCTCTCTAGAAATTGCGTTCTTGAAATTTCGTAATTGCTAAATCTTTGCTCTTAAATCGGGGATAGACCCTTCTCCCCCTAATTTGGATCCCCTGAATAAGAATATCAAGTCGGATTTTCAAAATATAAATAGATTTTGAGATATATTAAAATTAAAATTCTGAGCATTCCGAGACATATTTTTGGGCACTTTTTGGGGCTGTTACACATACTTGCTGCCAGATGTCTTTGTTAATTAATTTTTTAGGCTTAAATTATAAATTCTATAAATACTTTATGTTAGGATTTATTTGAGAGAGATGTGAATCTGACGAGCAAAACACTTTTGAATATTCTCTCTACAATATCTTTAGGGTTTAGTGTAGATTTCTATTTTTATTATTGGAAAACCAACTTTTGGGGATTACAAACACATTCTCCATTCATCAATGATTGTGGTTTGCAATTTGTGGATCTTTTGTTCTTTATTTGCTTGGGTAAAATTCTCAACTATGTCATTTATTTGCATTATC
The DNA here is from genome assembly GCA_011800125.2 of Solanum clarkiae. Taxonomy (NCBI): domain Eukaryota; kingdom Viridiplantae; phylum Streptophyta; class Magnoliopsida; order Solanales; family Solanaceae; genus Solanum; species Solanum clarkiae. The sequence continues at coordinate 21,354 of JAABOM020078050.1, read as the reverse complement.
GTTGGTTTTGCCTTAGCCATGAGTAGTTAAGCACCCAAAACATGGGGTTGTGGGAAACATGGGCAGTTGACTTGGGATAACCTAGGTTTTGTGCATTTTTATAATTGGATTTTTGGTATGTATTGTTTATTTCCCTTCATGTTGATTGATGTTTGGTGGTGGCGAACACCAAACCCCACCTACTATCACTATCCCGACCAAGGTAGTGACGAATAGGAAAAGGGAAGTAGACAATAGGAATCAATTGATGTGTTCTTATCTAGTCAACCAAACCTGACCAAGTGGAGGTTGACTAGGGCAATAGGTAATGTTTAGTTGGCACATACTGGTTGCCGACCAAGAGTCATGGTGAAATTCGACCTTCACCTTCACAAGAGGGCTGGAAAAACCTAAGTTACCTTCTCGCATGCGAATGCTTAATTAGAGTTATGTTGCCTTCAGTAATTGAGTAAATGGACCATGGGAAACAAAAATTTCTGAGTTATCCCCAAATTTAAGTTTTTTTTTACATAGTCAGTGTAGTGTTTATTTTGAGTTTTGTTATTAAGTCACAAATCTCCCCCCCCCCCCAACATTTGGAGACTTTAGTTATAAATGCTTGAAATGATTGATAGTGAACTCTTGTAGTAAAACCCTATATTCCATGTGGATTCGACCATAACCTTCGGTTAGGCTAGTTGCTGACAGCGACCACTTCCTTATTAGAGCATGAACATCATCAAAATTATGGCGCCATTGCCGGGGAATACTACTAGGTTTTGACTTGATTTCACTATTAGTTAGTTTTAGTATTATTTTCAAGATTCTCTTGTATTTTACTTTTAGTTTTGTTTTTGTTGTTTGGTTTGGTTACAAGTTTTTAAAGAGAAAGGACATTAAGAATCAACTCAGACAAGAAATTATAGGTTGTGAATTACAATGACTAAACAAAAGCTCATCATCACAGGCGATCTATTTGAATCATTGTAGCGATGTGTCCTATTTTATAGGCAGGAGTTCGAAGACCCTCAGGTTCACTTGTAGAACATTATGCAAACATAGAGGGAGACTGCTGGAACATAACATCCAGCGTGGGAAGCCATGGATCTTTAGACTTTTCCCATGATTCTTAGGTGCAAAGCTATGGAGTGGTGGTCTATCCTTCCATTTGATGTTTTCTCTAATTGAGGAGAAGTAAAAAAGCATCTTCCTCATGAACTTTTATCGAGAGCCTAACAAGCCACTACAGGACATGATTGTTAACTTCCAACAAGTTCCAAGAGAATCGTTAGTTGCAACATGGGACAGATATAAAAGGTGTTTGCGGAAGAGGCCAAATCATGGTTTGCTAAATTGGGAAGAACTTAGTTCCGAACAACAAGTCCATGTTGATGCCTTATTTGGAGGTGATTGTTGGGCATTTTCGAGGCAATTGTTTAATAAAGTCACGGAATATATGGACAAATTGTCTTCAGTTAGCCAAGTGTACCTGCCATATGAAGATCAAGTATTTGCTCCTGTTATTACTTCAAGGGAAGGCCCTAGTAGTGCAAAAAGAAATGGCGTGGTCAATTGAATCAAGCTACCACATCAACAATGTGTTGCAGAAAAACCTTCAAAAGTCGAGAGTTTTCTTGAACAACTGATGAAGAAAGTGGATGAGCAAGAGGAAACACTTCAAGAGATTATGTTTGATATCATCAAGATAAATTACAAGGTGGATCAACAAACGATGGCAGTTCAAAATATAGATGGCCAAGTTGAGCAGGTTTCTAAGCAGTTAGAACATATTGAAAAAGACAGAAAGAGAGATCATAGAATTACTGGCACGAGTTCACCAAATCTTGAGGAAGATTGAGTACTCAAGGTGACAAAGTTGATCCATGACATTAAAAAAGGCACTTCTTAGGAGGCAACCCAAGCATCTTCTATGTTTTCGGACTGTTTTAAGTTTACGTCATTTGTTTGAATTGTTAGTAGTTGTTTGATGCTTGTTTTGATGTGTTGAGACATTGGATCAATTGTATTATTCTAGACATGGGTATATCTTTAAGTGAGATTTGCAAGAACTGACCGAAAGCTAAAGAGTTGAAGAAAATAGCATGTGGAGCAGCTTCTACGAGAAGGCCTACAAGTCATAGTGAAATCTAGACTCATAGTCATGCCTCATAGAGGGAAACAGTGTTCGACTAAAGTTGGCACATACACTATGAGCCAACCTTATGATTAGTAGGGTCACCTATGAGTCGTAAGTGGGGTTCATAGTGCTCAGGTATGGATTCTAAAATTTTTCTAAGTATTGGGTCTGCTATGAGACCGGGACCTATAGGTCATAGGATACGCTATGACTTGAAGTCGGGATTTCGTAGACCCGATCTATAGAATTTTAAAAGTTGACCTAGTTAGATATAAAAAAAGGAGTGAAAGTTCATCTGACCCCTACTTTCCCAAATTTTTGATAGGTTATTTCCCCTCAAAGCTTCCATATTGCTCCTTTCATCTTCCCCAACCAAAATTTTTGTCAACCTCCACTAGAATCCGGCGAATTTTTTGGCAAAGCATTATTAGGGTTTCGGCTTCCTCCTCGTTCTCTCATTGCATCTAGTTGATCTTCATTCGCTCATTTGTAAGTTTGCGTAGTTATATTTGGCACATTCATGTTGTGATCCTTCGATATTGTTGAATAAATTTTAATTTTTTGATCATTATGAGTACACACATAAGAAATGATTGTATGAGCATGAGAATTGGGGTTTGGGGCTTATTAAAATTCCTAGCATGATTTTAAATGGTATGGTTGCTCTTGTTTGGTGGTTGTAATATTGATATGCTGATCATTTGATTTTAATGGATGAGTGTTGGTATGATTATTTTTCAAAATCATGTCGGAGTTGAGGTATGGGGATATTGGTATGTGTAAATATATTGGTTCATGATACCCATGTTTGGAATTATTGTGAACTCTCTTAGAATCCCCATTTCTGTGTTTGTTGTTGATGATTATGCCTTTGAGGCTAGTTAATCTTAGGTATGTTGTGAAAATAATTGGGGATTGTTGTTTAGTTGAGGGGTACTAGTTGATTGTATGGACATAATTCATAGTGAGTTTAATTATGTGTTTGTGATGATGTAGTGCTTCGATGCTATTTATTTTTCACCATCTGTGGTTCTTTTGGAAATGTTACAGGCACCCCAGATGCCTCGTGTTTTCTTCTACAAGGACTCATTATGACTCATAGTCTACCTTACGAGTCATAATGGACCCTCGCGGAAAGAAGCAACCACTTATGGTTCCTTAACTCTTGAAATACGAGAACCACCTACGACCCATAGCATCTCCTACGAATTGTAGTGAGGGACTTGTAGGATCTGGCTTAATCTATTTTATATTCTATTTCCCACTATGATTCCAGACTATGATTTGTAGTTCATTCTAAGAGTCATACCTATGGCTTGTTTCTGTGATCAGAATGTTATTTTTCAGGCACTTTTGCACGACGAGACTTGTGTACGACTCGTAAGTTAACCTACGAGCCATATACTTGTACCTCGTACCTAAAGACCTGCAGCTGGTTCAGTGCAGTCTACTTGTGTTTTCCTTTATTGATTTTATCATTCTTGGTTACGTCTTTAGTGTGAGTATTTAATCAAACATTAGGATGCTCACTATATATTCTTAGAGTTGAATTTTTAGGTTATATGGCTCCCAAGGGTAGAAAAGAAGCTGATAAACCTTTGGGACGACAACTGAGGGATGACCCATAGGATGATGAGCAATCTGAGGGATCAGTTATAGTCCATAGAGTACAAATAGACCTTGAGGAAAATGTGCCTCTGACTTTATCCAGTGCTACCCTAGTACCTATGGAAATCACTAGCCCCTCCCAGTTTGAAGAGGAGGGTAATGAAGAAGGGTTGGATGATGGCCTCTCACTTTTGCAGTCGGGGTCTATTGAGGCATCTGAAACCCAACCTGAGGGGGTTGATTCTCAACCTCTTGCTAATCCTACTTCCACTGTCATTTCCACAGATCCCAAAAATACTAGATGGTGAGTTCCAGGCATGAAGAAAATATATGACAAGGGGTTAGAACAAAAAGGTCAAAGAAAGCCTGTTCCAAAATTTCATAAGGAATTGAGAATCAATGATTTCGGATTGAGTAGGATGCTTGACTAGGAGGCAGAGATCAATTGTCATGGGCCTGGATGGCTTTCATAGAAGTTGGGCAAGTATGCCCTATGTCTAGTTCGAGAATTTTATGTCGCATACTATGCCACTATTCTCCAAGATCTTCCTAGAGGGAAGAAACCTATAGAGCAACCGAGGTTGAGAGAAGTTCTAGTTAGGGGTGAAATTGTTGACATCTCAGAGGAGACTATCAAGAGGGTTCAGTTTGGGGAAAATTACAGATCTCCCCGTTCCACTACTGAATATGAAAATCAAATTGAGAAGATGAGGAAGGGGGTGAATGAGAAGGATGTTGGGTCGGAAAACAGAGCTCCTGAGTTCGATAGCAGGCTAGATTTATGAGGTAAGCACTGAGCCTACACGGGTCACTAACCACACTGATCCTATTGTGAAGTCCCATCTCTCTTTCCAGGCGAAGTTTTGGTACTCCATTATCCATTAGCGAATCAGAACTATATTCACTAATAACATGATCACATTGGAGAGAGTTGTCCTACTAGCTAGCATTCTTGTTGGTTATGAGATTGACTGGGATCGTATTGTGATAGAGCAGATCTACGAGTTAGTAATTCGTACCCAGACTGCATTGCCTTTCCCCATCTTGATACACAAATTATGCAATGCAATCTGGGTACAGGTTTTTCTCCACTTGGACCCACATATAGAGGCCCTAGCACCATGGATCCCCGCATCATCAAAGCTGATGAGAAATCGGAGGCCCTACAGCGAGCAGCATCTCCTCCTATCTCAGATCCATTCTCGGTTGAGCCTCAGACTCAGGAGCAGATCGCAGCCAGCACCAGTACTTCCCCAGCTACTGCAAAGCTATCCCTAGCTGTTGAGATTGAGTTGACGCCATCATTTAGTACACCCACACTAGCATCATCAATTATGCAGGTTGATTCTCTTATCTCTGTTACTGCTTTTTAGGAATTGGTGCGTAGGGTGTCCACAGAAGAGCTCCAGCTGCAGAGGTTGGATGGCCAAATCAAACAATGGGTTAATCAGATAGTCCAGGCCTCAAATGAGAGGGCAAAGGCATTCGCTTATGATATGATAGATCATAGAGTCAGAGCGATGGATGCCCGAGTAGACGCTTCGAGGAGAGGATCCAGAAGAGTCTCGCAGATTCCTAGCCTGCTGATATGAGCGGTGTGACAGAGGAGTTGGCCAAATTTAAGGCCGACTATTTGCAGACATTAGCGGCCCTTATTGCAGCCCCATAGGTGACACCGGCGGGTGATGATATATTTGACTTATTTGAGGATCGCCCATATGCCCGCGGGAAGAGGCCCCTCGAAAGTGAGGACCCATATGTGAATCGAAAGCTATTGAGGACTGAAGATGAGGTAGCAGCATGGGAGGAGGAGCAGATACCAGATGAGGTGGTGTAGGAGTCAATGCTTATGGCGACTATATAGAGAAATAGGGAGCAGCAGACTACACATGGAGAGGGAAGTTCACACGCTGCTGTAGCCCAGCCTTCATAGTAGGAGACCGTAGCTCAAGACCCCAGGACCAGACAGATGACGATGCTTGAGCACCATTATGTTTTATTTTTTGACCCCAACCGTTACTTTTTATTTATGGATACTTTATTCTTTTGATTAGATAATATTTTCTTTATGTCAGATCTAGATATTTTTAAATATTGTTTGTTGAATGTTGTTTTTACTTCTATTTTGAATGTTTGGTTTTGAAATGTCTATTTTTAGTGTATATACATATGTTGTAGTTATTTGGCTTGGGTATGTGTTTTTACTTTGACGACAAAGTATTCTATTTTGGTGGGGTGTGGGAAATTATGGATTACAGTAAAATTCGAGTAACCTCAATTCCATAACTTCCCTTATTTTTGATCCCAAGGTTTTCTTGTCGTGCTTCTTTTTCATTGTGGATGTTTTAATTTTTTGTTGAACCGGCATGTCTAGGTAGCATAGATAATTTGTAGATACATAGTAGTATTGTCTTTTGGCGTATACATAGTTTTTAAATGCTTTTTAAATTTTGTTGAAAATTTGGCACCCTCAAAATATTTGAGATTGTTGGCCATTAGTGCAATCATGCATATTGATTATCTGGTAATGTTTTTTCTGATAATGAGAAGGCAAGTTGGTACTTGAAGCATGAAATGCGAGTCTATACTTGATTGTGTGTGCGATACCATGTATGTTGTGAGCTTATTTTGCCGCACTCATATATCATGTGTTGACTCAGAACTTTCTTTGTTACTCTAAAATTAGTATGATGATGTGGTTGATTTGGAGGGATCTTAGGCCTTTGTTCTTTTGGTAAGCCCACTTTTTCCAAAATTACCTACCAAATGTGATAGTTGACCCTTTGTTCCCATTGTTTCAGCTTCTCTTACAATCATTCTTTCTTAACACCTAACTAGCTTAGCCTTGTTTTATGAAATACCTTGATATGTCCCTGGTCTATCCTTAAATATGTGAACCTTGATTAAGTCTAAAAGCCTAAGTTGAGGTTGGCTACGGATAGTAGCCTTGGTTTGGGGAATAGATATTGTGTATTTCACCTCAGGCTAAAAGCCCAAGTTGAGGATGGCCTTTATTATTGTAAAGTAATGAAAATAAGGTGGTTAGTTGGAAAATAAAGAAAGTAATGAAAAGCCATGAGCTGGGTGAGAAAAAGAAAATAAAGCGCCTTGGATTGAAGTGAATAGCAAAAATGAGTTCAAAAATAAGGCACAGCTGAAAAAGAGAAAGAAGGTACCTGGGAAAAGCTTGAAATAGGAGAATAAGGGAGGATTCAGTGAAAAAGTTGAGTATAGAGGCAAGCCTATGGTGTTAGTCATTTTGCATGAATTTCATTTGTGAGAGTATGAATGTTTGCACAGTCCCTGAATTCTAAATGCTTTTTGAATGAGTAAGAAGGACTTTTTTTCTGTGAGGATATTTGTAATGCTTGATTGGCATATGATGAACCCAGTGATTATGGATAGTTGATACTCCTTTGCTTGTCATAGTTGGAATGCTAGATACATATTTGAGTTTTGATTTGCTTAGTCGCTTTACAATTTTGTTCGAAAATAAAGGTTGGGTACCGAAATTAGAGTAAGGATGTATATATCATTAGAGTCGCTACCATGTGTTTCTCATTGTCTGCTTAGATTAAGTCATCGCTTGAGGACAAGCAACAGATCTAAGTTGAGGGTGTTTATATGCTATCAAAATGAAGCACAGTTGATGCCTAAAATAAGGTATTTTGTAAGTCTGTAATGTGACTTTTTATGGTTTTTTGTGTTTTTGTGTTGTTATTGCAGAAAAGGTAGGTTGGCATGATTTTGAGAGAAAGTCATAGATTTTGCTGAAGTACAGGACATACAAGCCTACCTCCCAAGCTACAAGTCCTAAGGTGATCTCCTAGCAAGGTACAGTGAGCAAAAATCAGAAATCTGCTAAGTGGAGGTCAGCCCTACGAGGCCACTCTACGAGTTTTAGATCTCTCTACGACTCGTATAGGTAGGTTCGTAGCAAGAAACAAAGAGCCAAAATTTTGGACCAAGACTTAAAGTCCTAGACTATGAGAAAAACCTATGAGTCATAGCCCTAACAATGATTTATACCAGTGGGTCTTAACAGTCAAGTCCAAAATGCATAGTGCCTGATACAAGACCCTGATTATGACTTGTAGGTCACCCTATGAGTCGTACCTGCAAGATGTACCTACTGCCATATGTATTTTCTGCTTAATTTTTTAGGGTTAAAATGTAAATGCTATATATACTTTATGTTAGGATTTATTTGAGAGAGACGCGATTCTCAGGAGAAAAACACTTTTGAATATTTTCTCTACAATATCTTTAGGCTTTAGAGTTGATTTCTATTTTTATTATTGGAAACCGTAATTTTGGGGATTGCAAAACACACATTGTATTCATTCTCCATTCATTTAAACTTGTGGTTTGCTATTTGTGGATCTTTTGTTCTTCATTTGCTTGGGTAAAATTCTCAACTATGACATTTATTTGCATTACCGTTGGTTTTGCCTTAGCCATGAGTAGCTAAGCAACCACAACTTGGTGTTATGGGAACTATGTGTAGTTGACTTGGGATAACCTAGGCTTTATACATTTCTATGTTTGGATTTTGCATGTACAGTTTATTATTCCCTTCATTTTGATTGATGTTTGGTGGTGGCCAATACCAAATCCTGCCTATTATCACGATCCCGACCAAGGCAGTGACGAATAAGAAAAGGGAAGAAGACGATAGGAATTGATCGATTTGTTCTCATCTAATCAACAAAACCTGACCAAGGGGAGGTTGACTGGGGCAAGAGGTAACGGTTAGATGGCATATCATGGTCGCTGACCAAGTGCCATGGTGAAATTCGACCTTCACCTTCACAAGAGGGCTAGAAGAACTTAAGTTACCATCTTGCATGCGAATTCTCAATTAGAGTTATGTCACTTAAGGTAATTGAGTCAACGAACCATGGGGAACACAATTCCCAAGTTGTCTCAAAATTTGAGTATTTTCTCACATAGTCGGTATAGTGTTTATTTTGAGTTTTGTTATTAAATCACAACCCCCCTATTTGGAGATTTTAGTTATAAATGCTCGAAATGATTGATAGTGAACTCTTGTAGTCAAGCCCTATATTCCCTGTGGATTCAACCCTAACCTTCGATTTGGTTAATTGCTGACAGCTACTCCTTTCTTATTGGAGCGTTAACATCATTAGGTGTCACAAAGGGATTTTGGAATGAACATGATGCAATCATGCCCTGTCCAGGTTGCCCTTGTACTGAGTCTAAGAAGTTGAAGGAGCATTGTGAGAATAAGAGATTACTAGAGATTTTAATGGGATTAGATGAATCATTTCAGTAGCAAGAGGCCAAGTTCGGATGCATACACCACTCCCTAGCTTAAGCAAAACTTTCTCACTTATGGTGGATCATCAGAGACAAAGAAACTTAGCTCAAAAGGATCATAACAGTCCATTATCCAAGCTTGTGGAAAGTGATGCCTTGTTCATTCTAAAAGGAGGTAGTGGTTATAAGCAAAGCAACAATAGTTTGGGGCATCAACCGAGAGGTGATGGTAATCCCAATAGAGGACAAAATGACGGTCAGAAAAATCCTCAAAAGACTCAGAAACTTCTCAGTATCAGTGAAGTATGTGGGTATAGAGGATACACTAAAGAGCAATGCTTCGAAGACAAATGCTATCCACCTAGTTGGAAGTCAACGAAGAAGGGTGGAATCTCTAGTTCTTTTGTAAATCAAGTTGACATAGGTACATCTCACACTATAAAAACTACCGCAAATGTGATACCAACAGCGTTTTTCGCACAGGAGTAGTATCATCAGATTTTACAGTTGCTAGCCAAAGGAAGTGAAAGTGGAGAACACTCAACTAAAGTAGATACTACAGGTAGTGTTCTACCTGTCGTGGTGTGTAAATATATGAACAAAGAGTGGATCATTGATATTGCAGCCACTAACCACATATCATCCAAACTAGGCTTATTAGACAATGTCAAAACAATACCAAAATCTGAAATAAGACAGCTTCATTTACCTACTGGTGGTGTAGCATCAATATCACACACTAGTAGTACTAAAATTATTGGTGGAAAAACTATTGAAAATGTTTTATTTGTCCCTGAATTCATGAAACAACCCCAAATAGTGCCCGAATATGTGCCTCGAAAATGCTTAGAATTGTAATTTTGATATATCTCAAAATATGTTCACTATTTTGAAAATACAACTTCATATTATCGTTCAGGAGGAAAATTGAGTGGGAAATGGGTTTAACCTGAATTTTAGAGCAACCGTAGCAAAATTCAAATTTTTCAAAGTTGACAAAATTCTAGTGTCCAGGCGCCCCTAGTGCGATGCGCTAACTGTGTAGAGTGCCTCATTCTTTTGGCTAGTTTTTGGTGATCCAGTACACGACTTTTAAGTATTGGTCCTAATCCTTCCCATATGTGAAAATGCCTATACTTAGTCTTATTTTACCCTCATATCATACAAGACACTTCCCAATACTCTCTCAAACACTTAGGCAAATATTTCACCCAATTCAAGTGTCCCAAACTCATTTTTGGATCATAAAAAACTCACTGAAGCTTCAATCTCTCATTCAAATCTATGTCAAGCTTATTTATGTCATTTAAGACCATCGTTGGTCCCCTATATCAAGCAAAGTTCAAAGAAATTTTCGTTGGCTAAGTTTTGCACTCGTACCAGTAGAAAGGTCAAATTTAAAGAGGCATATTTCATAGCACACAAATAACTAGGTGTCTTAGGATCCACCAAATCAAAGCTCTTTGAATTAGCTTTTCAATGCACTTGGTTTCACCTTATTTAGAGCTCGGATAAAGAAGTTATGCCCGTTTTCGTAGAACTTGTATATGCAGAGGTACATACGAGTTTTTGACAAATTTCGCCTCATTAATGGCATTTCATAAATTTAGCCATTTCTATTAGTATTTTGGAAATTACTATGCTATCTTAACACCTCCTAAATACCTAACCCTATTCCTAAAGATCAAATTCACTCCTCCCGATTCGAATGCACTCTCAAATTCTCTCAATAGCCTCCATCAAAACGCGAAAACAAATTTAAGGAAACTCAAAAGCAAGCTTGGATTCGAAGAACTACTTCCAAATGTCAAGTCTTTTACAACTCAATTTCAAGAAATGCAAGGTCTAAGGTATGTGGGTTTCATCTATAGGTACCTTTCACCCATAGAGTCCAACCCTTCCTTTTCATGAAAATTGCATGTTTTCAAGTTGTATTATTTATGGGTATTACTTAATACGAATTATGATTACAAATTATGTTGGATTTTTAATGTAATGTTGATTGGAAACACATGTCTACCTATTTCAAGATTATACTATGAGATGGTTTGTCTATTGTGACTATGCATGTTTTGGGTACTAAACTATGGACTATTATGAGATCTGATGATGGATTTCAATGTATATTTCATGATGGTATTACCAAGTGTTGGAGGGATGTTTTACTTAAAGATTCCTATATGATTTCACTCTTTAATTTGATGGTTTTACACTAGCATTACACACCCACCAAGTATTTGATAAGATGTCCTTTCAAGGATTCTTTAAGTTTTGATGATTTGTTGGTCGATTTATGATTCAAGTAACTCTATGATGATTTTGGGATGTCTAAAGATGTGTTGAAGTCATGAAAATGTTGATGATGTTGTAGGGCTAGATTAAGCCCCTTTTTTAAAAGATTTTACCTCTTGTGAGCCTTTGTGTTAATGTTAATGCAAGGGTGATGTTGATGATGACCCATTCTTATGATTGATGATTAGGCTCACCATTTGAGGTCAATGATGTTAAGAGCTACTCGTTCCATGTCTCTATGTTTATTCCAAGTTATTAAAATATGATTATCTTATATATTCCATGGGATTAGACTTAGCAACGAGTAGACTAGAAGATGATGACCCATTCTTATGATTAATGATTAGGCTCACCATTTAAGGTCAATGATGTTAAGAGCTACTCATGCCATGTCTCTATGTTTATTCCAAGTTATTAAAATATGATTATCTTATATATTCCATGGGATTAGACTTAGCACCGAGTAGACTAAAAGCAAGTCCCCAAGTCCCAAAACTTCGTGCAACCGTAGGTGAAGGGTTTAGAGGCGAGTTCCCAAATCCCTAAGAGGCGAGTACCTTAAATATGAGGCGAGTATCCTAAATTAAGGCGAGTACCGAGTCCGGGCTTCAGGCCAATACCCGAGTCCAAGAACTAGAAGCAAGTACCCAGTTCACATAAGTCTTAGTGGATCCACTTAGTCATTAGGAGGTTCACCTTGGCAAGTAACTTCCCCCTTTCCTCCTGTGTAGGGTTGACATCGGGATTCCAAGTTATAGCTCACTTGGTCTTATTTTATGTCGGTTGAGGTTTCTTCCCACAGTTATATATTATGTTCTATGTAAGATGAATGATTTGCAAAGCATGATTTACTTAAGTATTGATCATACTTGCCATATTGTTATTATGCTCTCTATTGCCTATCATATGCATTTTGACTATATTGCCAATATTTTGTTGCATTATATCCTATATACTTAGTACATTCAAATGAACTAATGCATACTCTATGCCTGCAATGTCACCATATATGAATTAGAGCTCCGATTGATTCTTCTCGTGGCTAGACAAATTGTTCAACTTAGCTTTTGGTGGTCCTTATGTCCGGGGAAAATATATATCTTCTTTCGTGTTTATGTTTAGACTACATCTTGTATATTTTGGGGAATACTTATGGCTTTGAGGGTGAGCCTGATTTCTTGTCTTGGACCCTGATAAGTTCTATGCCTAGAGGTGTTATTGGATAAGTTATGTATTATGCTTGAGCTTTGACTCATTTATGTTATTCAATTGTTTAACTCTTTTATTTAGTCCCAATTTCCCTTCTTTACGTTTCTTATGTTGTTTTATCTTGCTTTCGCGACAAAGGTTGTGTGTATGATATGCTAAGAGGCTTGTTTGGGGTTCCTTCGGGTTCCCCATTCGCAGTCACGTCTAGGCCCTAGGCTTGGGTCATGACAATTCAAGTGTAACCTCCTTTTTGTTTCACAACTTACCAAAGAACTTCAATGTATGGCTTCATTCTTTCCGGACTTTTGCCTTTTCTAGGATATCTACAGTGGACAGGTCAAGGGCATTGGTAGAGAACATCGGGGCCTCTACATCCTATAGGAAAACCTGAACTTTGTCTCTCCATTAAACTCAGCAAGAAGTAGTACAAACTCAGCAACTCGTTCTAAGTCTATATCTCTATGGCAAAGAAGACTAGGCCATGCATCTATAGATATAATAAAAGGGTCTTCTAATCTTGACTTTATAGATAATGAAGCTTTACTACCTTGTACTATCTATCCCTTAGCCAAACAAACTAAACTCCCCTTTCCTACAAGTACCCATATATATGTGAATTGGTACATTATGATATTTGGGGACCATACAGAGTTCCTACTCATAATAAATGAAGTATTTTGTGACTTTTGTAGATGAATTTTCTAGATTTGCCTGATCTTTCTCATGTCCTCTAAAACTGATACAATTGTGGTAGTAAGAAATTTCTTTGCTCAAATTCAAAATATGTTCTCAACAAAAGTTAAAACTTTGAGAACTGATAATGGTAGTGAGATTTTTAGTCATGAATTCCAGTCTCTTTTAGCCACTCTTGGTATTTTTCATTAGAGTGCTTGTATGTATACACCATAACAAAATGGTGTTGCTAAAAGAAAACACGGAACTGTTCTACAGATGGTTATAGGCCTCAGGTTTCAAGTATCAGTTGCCCTTAGATTCTAGGATGAATGTGTCTATACTATTGTATACCTCCTTAATAGACGTCCCTCTAAGATTCTCAACTACAAAACTCCCTTTGAAGCATTATACTCACATCCTCCTTCACTATCTCACATCAAAACCTTTGGTTGTTTGTGTTATGCTGCTGACAAATTCTCACCTAGAGCTATCCCAGCTATTATGATAGGCTATTCTATTTCTCAAAAAAGTTATATTCTCTATGACCTATGCTCCAAATGTCTCTTTGTTAATAGAAATGTAGTGTTCAAAGAGGATCTATTTCCTTCTAAAAATCTCTAAACCTTACCTGATCGCATTTTTCCTATTAAATCTAGGATGTCCAAACTATCTTTCTACTGATACTTGTATAGATACCTCCATTCCTTTAAATGGTCACTCTTCTCCAACTACTTCATTTGAACATACAACTACTCTACTATCTCAACCACAAGAACCAAGCCTTGCCAATCCCACTAGTCCACTTACTGATGCTCCACCCCGGTGCCTCTTAAAAATTCCTCCAGGCAAATCAAACCACCCTTATTGCTTCATGACTTTTTTACTCAGTTTAAAAGTCGTACTTCTACCTTCCCCATATCAACCTACATGTCTTATAACTAGTTGAATCCATAACATCTTCATGCCTTATCAGCTCATTCAGTTGTCTCTGAACCTTCTGCTTACAAGGACGATGCACTTGATCCTCAGTAGGTTCATACTATGCAACTTGAACCTGTAGCTCTAGAAGCTAATGACACCTAGAGTACAGTTGGTCTCCCTCCTAGAAAGAAATAAATTGGCTGTAAATGGATATACAAGGTGAAGTACAAGTCTGCTAGAGAGATTGAAAGACTTAAGGCTAGGCTGGTAGCTAAAGGTTTTAGCCAACAAGAGGGCCTGGATTATGGTGAGAGCTTCAGCCAACATATGCTTCTTAGGAGGATTCTCATGCATTGCTGCAAAGATTTCTAGATCAAAACCTTAGGGACAAGGTTCGTCTCCATGGGGGGTGGCACTATAACAAACCTAGAACACAAGTCAGAGGTGCCTAGGCATAGTACCAATGATAAGAAATGGCCCAAGCACCTAGACCAATATATGGTCCCAAATCCCAATTCCAAGCTATTAGAAGAAAGGACAAAAAGCACCTTGCACAAGAAGGCGTAAATAGATCAATAACAACTAGAGTAGAATATGGAAGAACATGTTTTTTTATTTTCTTCAGTCATTTTTTTGTCTGGAACTTCCCTTTTTCTACTTTTTTCCTTGGTTTTCCTTTGTAGGTTTTTGCTTTCACTAAAAGCTTGAGCGATATTCCATTGTAATTTCCCAGCTTTGCTGAATATCAGTGTCAACTCCTTACACTTTTCTTTACAAAATTTAACTTACGTAACTCTATTTTACCATCATATTTACATGAGAATAATTCAACTTATAATAATTTTCATGTAATTTTAAAATATGGAGTTGATATCATCCAATTTAGCTTCTAAGATTAGTCAAACGGACTCTCAATAAACACATAGTGACACATAAGTTGGAATGGAGGAAATAATATTTTTATGAAATTTGTAAATTAGATTGTACAAAAGTATTGTATAATTATCTTGTTGTTGCAAGAAATTACTAATGCTATGGAACCTTTGTCGTGATCTGTCAATAGGATGAGACAAGAAAATAGAGGCCTAGCATGTGGATTTGGGTCATATTTGCTCCTCCTCTTTATATATTCCTCTCATTTTAGAAGTATGTGGATCATATTTGCTCTTCATTTTCTATAATCAGCAATGGAAACCAACATTAATGAGGTACTCTAAAATGTATTTAATCAGTCAGCTCCTTCACAAGGAATTCTTCCAGAAGTTGAACAATTAGCAAGACTATTGTCATCCATCGAGATGCTTATAAACCAAACTTCACAACTCTTTCTTGTAAGTGATAGAAGCCCAAGATACCTATTTGATTAATTACTTTCCAATTCTTCTACATATGAAGTGTTGAGTGATTTTGTACACTTTGAAGAGGACTTAAGCCAGAATCTAAATGTGGATGATCTGAGGATGCGTCACAGTACAATGTTGGCAATCCAAATAATGTTCAACTATATTGGCATATATTTTCTTGAACTTCAAGATAATTCAGAGCAGAAGTTCTTTTTTGTCGAAGACCAAACTGAGAGCTTCCAAAATATCCTTTCTCAATATCAATACTGAACTTACGGACGTGCATGGTGAATTCAAATAACATATTCCTGTTGATATTTTAGTTCCACTGCCAACATGCTTCATATCAAAATAATAAACTGACTAGCTCTACAATTTTGTATTCTTATAGTAATATTATCCAAAAATATTAATGTGAAATTTTAACGGGCGCAAGAAAGTCTCAGCACTTGTCAAGTTTCTTTTCAAGTCGGTATAAGGAAAATGCGACATATAAAGAATCCCTAATATAAAAGAATACATAAAGGCACAAGATTCCTAATATGAAAAAAATTGTAATATGAATATTGAGTATTCTAATTAGTTATTGTTCTATGGCAGAGAATGGTCAGTTGATGCAAAGAGGATAACTAAGTTCAATTTAGTAACTACAAGTGAAATTTTAAAATCCAAATATAAAGCATTATCTTTTCTTAAGAAGAATCAAAATCTTTTATTGATTTGTAATAACTTTAATTTATTGTTGTAAAGGAGAAGAAAACAGCGTAAACTCATTGAGTCCTAGTCGAGATGACTTTATTCTCAATGGTGATATCCACCTCGACGAAACTACTACTCCTAGAGCAGCTATAGAGAATGAGACCGAGAATGGGAGGGTGTTTCTTTTGGACCTTCAACTGTAGAATATAGGAGTGTTCATGAATCATTTATCGACATAAGTTAATCATCTATATCTCTCCTACAATCTGAAATGTGATTGTCCCGAAACATGCACAGACCTTGAATTTTATTTACAATCCTCTTGGATCTTCACACATCTTCAATCAAACCACATCTTTGATTAGATTGTTTTGGAAAGTTGAAGAGCATGAATAGAAAAAGGAGTGTGTTCTTGTAGTAGTATACCGCTATGTTTTTCGTTACTATAAGTTGATCACAGTAATTAGGATTTATTTTTTGAATATTCTGCTACATTTCTTATGTTATGGACCATTAATTTGTCTTGTAAAGGTGTCTACTTGACAAGTAATACATTTGAAGATCTATAAATGCATCAAAAAAATTACTATATGTGAATTTTGTCGGAAATTCTTACGGATAATACTTCATCATCACAAACACGAACACTTCATCACAAACACCAGTACTTCATCATGAGCATAAACACTTCATCACGAATACTTATAAGACATTAACTTAACTTGAGACATGTAAAAACACATTTTCCTTAAGGATATTTCAACTGGTATGGGTGTATCCCCAGGATGCAACAAGTTCATATAGTATAAAACTAGGTGCTAGAATCTAAAAAAGATTTTAAAGTATAAACCCAACCAAAGAAACTAATTATTAAGAAAAAGTAAAATACTTTCTTTATTTTCATTTATTTTCTGAAGTAGAATATATCACAATAATATAGGATCAAGTCTCCAAAGGTTTAAGAATTGAAACGCGCCTAAAATATGCTTTAGAATGCCCATAATCGTAATTTGTATATATCTTGAAATTCATGCGTGATTTTAAAATTTTGACTTCATATTCTTGATGAGGGGGAAAAATTGAGTGAGAAATGGGTATAACCTAGATTTTTTAGAAGACTTGTAGCAAAAAATAATTTTCACAAATTTTTCAGAAACAGTAGTTGTGAGCGATAGCTCAGCGACGCAGACCCATCACGAAGGAGTGTTAATTGTTCCAATTTTTCTATTTCATCCTAAGGCATTGTGGTCATGGCCCCATGCCCATTTACACATGAATCTCTCATACTTAGCCATTTTTCAACTTTATGTCACTCAAAAACCCTCTCGAATACCTCTCAATCATTTTATCAAATTCCCATCCAAATCCAAGGATTTCAAGCTCACTTTGGATCTCAAAAACTCTATTCATGCTTCAAATCCCCTTTAAGTCTACATCAAGAGAACTCAAGTTTAAGGTATGTGGGTTCACCCATTGGGTCCTTTCACCAATGGAGTCCAACCTTCCTATTTTATGAAAATTGCATGTTTTCAAGATGTATTACTTATGGGTATCTATTATTAAGAAATTTGAGCATGAAATATATTGGGATTTTCTCAAATATTGTTTGTTATGCATAAGTGTCTACTTTATGTTTATACTATGAATTAATCTTTGTCTATTGAGACTATACATGATTCAAACTATAGAATCTGTGAGCTATTGTGAAGTTTTGATATGATTTGCATGTTACCCATGATGGTATTTTACCATAATATTGTGAGCTGATTTACATCACTTTAAGATGCATTTATTTCACTATTTCATGATCCATACTCTAATGCATGATTTGAATATGTACTCATATGCGCCCACCAAGTGTTCGATAAAATGTCAAGTCAAGAATTCACAAGTGATTTACATGTTTTACAAGTGACTTCATGATGATTGTGGGCTATCAAGTATGTTATGAATTTGTGAAATTATCTATGATTTTACAACTATCAAGTAAAGACCTATTTCAAGATTTTACCTCTTGTGAGCCATTCATGTTAAAGAAAAGGTTTATGTATAATTATTTCCTCTCATGTTCAACTTAGGCTCAAATTCAGAGGTCAAGCATGTTTCAAGAGCTACTCATGTTATGTCTCTATGTTTCTTACAAGTTATACAAGTTATGATTATTTTCAAGTATTCTGTGGGAGTCAATTTAGCACCGATTAAGGCTTCAGATAGAAGCTCGACTCAAGGGGTCTTTATATAAAGACTTTTATCTCTAAACTATATGCCACTATAGGATGATATATTATACCCTTGCTATACTAGTAGATCAATCTAGTCATGTTATCATGTTTTGTTTGCCTTGGTAAGTAGACCACACCTAGTCGGGGGTGTCATGCCCCGTTCCACCTCACCAAAAGGGTGTCATGCCTTGGATTCCAAGTAGTAGCTACTTTGTTTTTTCGATTAAGGTCTCCTCTCACACATGCATTATGTTCCATCCAAGTTGAATGATTTCCAAGCATGTTTTACTTTAAGTATTGATCATGCATGCCATATTGAGTTTGTATCTACCTATTGCCTATGATTGTGCATTTTGACTATATTAGCTTATGTCTTGTTGCATTGCATCCTACATACTTAGTACATTCAAATGTACTATCGTATACTTTATGCCTACATGATATCACCATATAGGGGCCAGATCTCCTCTTGATCGTCCTCCACGTGGCTCGTAAGGTTCTTTGAAGATAAGCTTTGGTGAGTCCTCAAGTTGGAGGACACTATCTACTTTCTCTTGCTATTTCTAAGACTTCTTTATGTTGAAAATTTGATATTATCAGGATGAGCCTAAAAAGTGTCTTGGCCTTTGCTCCATTCCAAGTTAGAGGTATTTGTTAGATATTATGAGATATTTATGATATGAGCTTGACTCTTTATGTTTTGATTCCAATCAAAGCTTTCCCTTAGTCCCGCTTCCCTATTTAATCAAATCTCTTGTGATTGTTGCTTATATTACTTCTGCAACCAAGGATGTGTAAACGATATGTCAAGAGGCTTGTTTGGGTGATCTTCAGACTTCTCATTTTCCATGTTACGTCTAGGCCCTAGTCTTCTATCGTGACAAGCTTGATATCTGAACACAGGTTGTTAATGGTCCTCGGAATCCAACACATCATATCGATTAGAGTCTTATTCATGGTTGTAAGCATGCCACAACTATGAGTAAGAGGCTATGAGGTATTTTAAGAAATGTTTCCTTTCTTCATGATCTATGTCGTGCTATAAAAGTTAAGTTAAGGCCTTTTCCTCTAATGAATATTCTTTGCTATTCAAAATCATGTTGATTCCAAGAGGGAGGCCAAGAAGAGCCCGTTCACCTAAGGAGAAACCTTCCCCTTCTGGTCCTCATCCTCCTCAATAAAGAGGGGTAGCCCAGGCTAAGTTTTGAGATGCTATTACAATGTTGGCTCATGCCATGACCAATCAATTGAACCAAGGGTCCAAGCTCCTCATGCTTCTACTCTGGCCTCAAGGGTGAGGCCTTTCACTAGGATGAATCCATCAGAGTATCATGGGTTCTAGACGGATGAGGATCCCCGAGAATTCATCGATGAGGTGTATAAAGTGTTGTCCATTATGGGGGTTAATTTGGAGGAGAAAGCGGAATTAGCATCCTACCAACTCAAAGGAGTGGTTCAATTTGGTTCACTCAATGGAAGATAGAGAAGGGGAATGACAATGTTATTCCTTGGGAAGAGTTCAAAGCTATATTTATCAACCAGTTCTTTCCTATTAAGCTAAAGAAGGCTAAGATGATGGAGCTTATGAATCTTAAGCAAGGGCTTATGAGTGTGAGGGAGTATTCCCTCATGTTCAATAAGCTCTCCAAGTATGCTCCACAATTGGTTATGAACAAATTTGTGTCGGGTGTGTCTGACTTGGTTAATGAGGAACATCGTACCACCATGCTAGTATGGGATATGGACTTTTCTTGGCTCATGACATATGAAGAGCAACTAGAGGGGGAAAAGCTTAGAAAGAGAAGGAGTGGTGAGTCCAAGAGGGATCGATTTGAAGGTAGGTTCCAAGGTTCTAAGGGTGGCCGACTTCCTTAAGGATACAACTTCTAAGGCTAATCCAAGGCTTCTAACAAGAGATTCACCAATGATAGGGTGCCTAACAAAATATTCGAAGGCGGTAATGGAGAAATGACAAATCCTAGGTGCCCAAGGTGTGAAAGGAATCATAGTGATCCATGTTTGAGAAATTCTAATCCTTTCTTTGGTTGTAGTGAAGTTGGCCACTGGGTTGTTGATTGTCCTCATGCTTAACCCAAAGGTAGAGATGGTCGTCCTCAAGGCCAAGGTGCTAATGCAGGCCAAAAGGGAAAGGGAGGTCATCAAGGGGATACTCCAAGGCAACATAGATTCTATGCTCTTCAAGGCAGACATAGAGTTGATGAGGTGCCCGATATTGTCACTGGTATGTTAAAGGTTTTTAATTTTGATTTGTATGCATTGATAAACCTGGGTTCCACTCTTTCTTTCATTACTCCTATTGTTGCCAAAAAACTTCTTGTGTTTCCTGAAATATTGTGTGAACCTTATGAAGTGCCTACCCCCGTTGGTGAGTCCATTGTTCCTAAAAGAGTTTATAGAAATTATTCCATATTTGTTGACACCTAATTTTTACCCTCCACGGTGTCAAATTAATTATCGAGACTTTATTTTCATTTTTAGCAATTTTTAAATGATTTTTCAAAAAAAAAAATTATTAAAATTTAAAACGGGCGCGTGACTACACGCGCCCCTAATTTATTCCCCAACCCCGACCCTTCTTCTTCACTTTACATTTCCCCAACCCTAATTAATACCCCTTTCACCCGCCGCCCAAACCCCAAAAACCCTAGCCCGCCGCCCCTCTTCAATGCATTTCCCCTTCCCCATGTGTCATTAATGCCGCCCAACCCTTCCCCATGCATTTCCCCTTCCCCATACGTTCTCCCTTCCCCTGCATACCCCTTTCCCAGAGGCGATATTCCCTTTTCTTAAAATAAAAATCAACGACGGACAAAGGACGAGGGGGATCAAAGAAAAAAATCAAAAATTTCCTTGGTACGTTCAGTAATTTCTAGAAAACAATTCCCAGAATTGATCCGTTGTGGTGTTGAAGTTCACGGTTTGAGCTCGTTTGTCCCGATTCGCTGCTCCAAACCAGGTAACATTCGAA
>JAABOM020078034.1:0-33180 GCA_011800125.2 Solanum clarkiae | reverse complement strand
CATATTCGGTACGTCTTTCGTACTGACCCCTTCCTTCGGGGGGGTTGCGTTCATGCCCGCAGGTACCGACGAGCAAGCGCGAGACCCTCTTTCCTAGGATCTCCAGCTTCAGTTGCAGTGCCCTTTTTGCTTCAGGAGCCAGCTATTGCTAGCCTTTCATATTCGCATGTTTTGTAATTGGGACATGTATAAATATATATATATATATATATATATATATGCATACTGTCTGGCATCTTTGTATAGAGGTCTGTGGATACTAGTGGGTAGTGGGTATTTCATGGTCTATCGTATGTTTTTGATACTTGAGCAGGCGGTGAGACCGCATTATGTATATATGACATGATTATTAGGCGGCAAGACCGCAGCGGAGACCTTGTCGTCCCGCATTTATATTTATGTATAAAGAGATATATTTGTATTGTTGTCTGGGAGGCTGCTGGATTTATTTCTTGCAGGTGAGGTTAGTTAATAAAACAGAGGAAACTCTGCCGAACTTCCGGCAGGTTTTCAGGTTGGATAAATTGGGAGGTTCAGGTTATTATGTGTCAAGGTATCCCTATCGGGCACTGATCACGACCCTTGGTTGGACCGTGACAAGAGATGAAATTAATTTGGACTTCATGGGTGAAATTGACCCATGAATCAAATGGTCATATCTTGGGTATGTAATTTGGTGATTTAAAAAAGATTGAGCTTGAGCTTGAACTTGTGGTCCTTTAATGGATTCCTAATCTTGAGCTTGAGAGGAGACTTAAGAGTGATAATTGATATGGTGATTATGGATTTTTGTGAATGAGAGTGCATGGAGGGTTTAGGTAAGTTAAAATAGCATTAGAAGGATATTTTAATCTAAAAATCATCCAAAAGAGGTTTAGAAATTATGGAATGGACTTAAATTCCCTTACGAGAATGAACTTGAAAACTGGGTCATACACTGCATATGAAACCACAACCATGAATTATGGTATGCACCACGACTATTGGTGGGAGCCTTGGCCATGAAAGGTTGGCAACCTTGGGGAGGGTGAGCCCTTTCACAAGCCCGGTATGCGCCACAAGTCGTGGAGGGTTCAGTGACGGGACACCCCTTCTTATGACCTCTAATTTCATTAAGGGTGCTTACCACGACACCCTTCACAGGTAATGGTGTGCACTTACTATCCGTGAAGGGTCTTTTTTGAAATGCACCCTAGGCAAAATATTTTCAAAACTACATTTGAAAGCCTTGGTTCAATTTTTTGAGGTATGGATCCCTACAATAAATAACTGGATTGTGATCCCGATCCCTGCTCTTTATGCATTTCTTCGAAATTTTCTAGATATAAAGCATCTGTTGGCTGATATTCTGCATCCATTAGATAATTATAAATAACTCATTGAATCATCACATAAGCTCTCATTTGAATAATCGTCCAAGTTCTCCTTTGGATGATCACCCAAGCTCTCATCTTCAACCGAATTATCTTGTTGTCATTAATTAAATGAATTTGATGGTTTAATCAAAGGCATTGCAATGACATTTATCCTCAATATACGTCTAGAGCCATTGACAACAATATTCAACATGTACAAACTCGCATGCCTATCATTCTTGATGAATGTGGGATGTACTTTTTCCATCCCATTCATTTGATAGCTAATCACCAAGTCGCTTGGCTCGCAGCCTAACTCATTGTCCTCAATTACACTTGCAATCATATCATTGTATGAACCATTGCTATACAAAGCAATAGGTAATGTCGTCTTACTAAAAGATTTTCCTTTCCATCTTTTGGGAGTCTCTTCCCCTACTCCGATATAGTCACCATCGCCAACAACAAATTCAGCTACTGCCATTATAGACTACGATGATCGATACTAAAGTTAGATATCAATCTTTAACAGTCAATCACTAATACGAAATTCATACAAACATGAATGAACAAGATCAGCTTAAATTGAGCTCCTGCAATGGCGAAAAGGTATTTGTTATGCTTCTAGACTATTGAAATTTATCTTCAAACTAGTTATGGAGGGATTCTCAAGCTTCTAAAAATGATGAAAAAAATAATTTCTTTGAAGATTCAAAAAAATGAAGCAATGAGTAGGATGATGATGATTTCACCTGTGAGACAGATAATGTGATTGAAAATAGTGTCGGAATCGACGAAAACAACTGCAAAAAAGGATCCCCTTTTTTGGGTTTTCTTTCTAGACAAATTTTTCAATTTTGTTGGAAGAAGGGGGGGGGGGGGGGCAAAGTACATTTTTAGAGAGTTGAGTTTAGTCTTGCAAGTTCTAGAACTTAAATGGATAATGTCCTCAGTGATGTCTAAACACCTAATTTTTAAAAATTTGTGTCTAAATGCTCGCTATTTTGCCAACTTTCCTCCAAAGGTTGAATGACATAGTCACACTCCTGACTGCCGGAGAAAGCCCTTTTAGACTTTTTCCCCAAACCCCTTTAGGCACTTCAAATACACTAATTCACTAAATACTGCTTCAAGGAACTAACACAAATATATACACTTTCAAGTTTAATTTTTGCACAAAATTGTCCTGATTGTTTCTGTCTTTCTCCAAACTTTAGTACCCAAAGATAGAGATTCGGTCCAGTTTTATTGTATAACATGTTCGCGCACAAGTTTACAATATTAAACATTTATTACTATAAATTTTTTGTATATTATTATATAATGGTGTATAATATTATATACTCTATCGGTTTAAAAAAGAATGACCAAAGAATGACCCTTTTTTTTTTACAAAACTTTAATTTCAACTTTTCACATAACATATTTAAAGCTACAAGATTAAATAGAATTTTTGTACATTAACATAATTTTAATATAGAACTCCAAGATTGAAATATGTTCTTTCGTTTTTTAAACTCTGTGCGAAGACAAATTAAGTTATTCTTGGAGGGGGTATATATACACACACAATTGTAAGTGTCTATAGACTTCAACTATATGCTGTTACACTAGAAAACACCTTCTATCCACCATTAATAGATCTTTATTTGATATCAAAATCATTGTGACAAAAACAACAGGCGAAGAAAATTTCATAAATCCATAAATATATTTCAATCAGCTTGATATACAAACACATTTCATGAAACTAAAATCATAGCTTTAAATAAAGATATTTAAATGAAGACTTTGTGACCAAACTCAAACATTGTGTAACCAGGAAGGATACTCTATCAATTTCATGTCTACAAGAAATTGTTGGTGTAGTTTTTGATGATCTGATCAACGAGAATCCGATAACCTTTCTCAGTAGGATGAAAACTGTCCCAAAACAAATATTTTGTGTCATCTTCACATGTTTCACTAAATTTGTTGCATAGTATGCCCACCTCAATTTTCCCAGAGCCACAACACCCTTTCTCTACTTCAAATCAAAAGTGTATATATATAAGTGATCGAGTTGATAAGAGAACATAAAGATGAAAAAAAAACGCATGAATTATTAACGTTAGTGTACCATATTTTCGAGGGTTGAATATGTAATCAAGTATAGTATTATAGGCATCGATCGTAAACAAGCTTATACTGATGAGGGAACTCCTTGTGTAATAAATTAATGGCAATTGATAATTTGGTGTTGAGCAATTGCGCAACTTCATTGTATTCCTCATTACACATTCTAGCTGGACCTCCACCTAATGTTCTTTGTGCTGGCAAACATCCTAATGGTGGAACTCCCAGAATCCAACTTCTCTTGCACCCAACTTGTACAATTCCTTTTAAGAAGAAAACCGTACAAAAGAACACACATTCCTCTTTATATATGAAATAAAAAAGAAAGAAAGGACAAACAAATTGAAATG
This sequence comes from Solanum clarkiae, assembly GCA_011800125.2. NCBI lineage: Eukaryota > Viridiplantae > Streptophyta > Magnoliopsida > Solanales > Solanaceae > Solanum > Solanum clarkiae. The sequence continues at coordinate 29,360 of JAABOM020078034.1, read as the reverse complement.
AAGGGTTTAGTACCATAGATGAAACATAAAATAGTGATAAGGTACGCACTTTGATAAAGTCAGAAGCATATGCGGCTAGAAGATTGGTATATGAGTCTATATCGTACATGTTCTGCCGAACTGCGTCTTGAGTAATAGTTACCAGTAAGGCCCGCAAGGTCCACTGAACCAGCAGCCACCATGAATAGGCTGTTGTTTAATGTATACTTGGCTTCTTCTTCTCCAACTAATATCTTCAGCTTCCCTATGTATTCTTTGAAATAATTTAATTGTTCCGATAGTGATATGGCTGACTGATCATTAATAGAAAACATATGTTATTGTTCTATATACAAAACATTGATAATCTTAGGAAAATAGAGTTAAGAACGAAAAAGTTACATTATTACATTGGTGGTAGATGTTTTAGGGTCATATCCAGAACCATAAGCTGGTATCACCTCTTTAATCCCCAATTCATTGGCTGAAACACACAAAATATGTAAGGCATATCAAACTCCTCTACATATCTGCTCAATTCTAAATATTTTAAGGGTATATGATTAGTTTGGACCTTGAAAGGATTCTTTTTTTCATTTTAGACCCATCAATGTATATAATATGGTGATGGATGTATTGACGCATCATATCCAAGTTGAGATGTCTTAGGATATGTTAATTTTAGAAATTATAGTACTGATGGATGAGAATTGCGGTGGAATCAATGTTAGGTTGGAGGTTTCGAGATAAATCTTGGAGTTTAAAAGGTTTAGTAGAAAATGATCAAAATAGAATACTTAGAGTGTAAGCTTAGCGATGCATGAAGTAGGCATAGATATATATGAGGTTAGATACACAAGTCAGAGTGAGTTTCAAGCAGAGGCAAATCCATCTTATATCTAAGGTAGATAATAAATGTCGAACCTCTTTTGACTAGCTTGGGTGTTTGATCTCCCATTTTCAATTAGTACGATGTGAATAAAGTGGAGACTCTCTTCCAGAGTCATGCATAAGAAAATGGGGAGATCAAAAATGATGAGCATCTCGTATTGGTGCGATGTGAATAAAGTAGAGTCTCTCTTCGGGAGTCATGTGTGATAAGAAGGTACTACTAAAATTTAATGGTAAATTTTATAGAATGATGATTAGACAAATTTTATTATTTGTGACGGATCATTTCTCAGTCAAGAAAAACCATGTTTAGAAGATGTAAATTATAGTTATAAGGATGATAAGATGTGGGGGCATACTAAGAGAGATAGAATTAAAAATGAGGATATCCAATGAAAGGTGAAAGTGACCTCTATAGAGGACAAGATGAGGGAAGTAAGATTGGACTCATTTGGATATGTAACAAAGAGATGTGTAGATGCCCCAAAAAGGAGGTGTAAGAAATTGAATATAGTGGGTATAGGAAGACGTACAATAGATGGAAGAAGTATTAAAAAAATGATTAGACATAATATGATACAATTTCAATTTATGACCTTGGATAGGAGGATGTATGAAGATCACGACTTAGGATAAAATTGAAGATGAGTAAGTAGTTGTGCTTTAGCTTGCTTTTCAACATGCTAGGCTTGGTGAGAGCCCAGGAGTACAGGGCCTGTTGTAGTATTATATCTTATACATAAATCTTCTTTTTAATTATTTTGTTTTTTCGTTGTTGGTATTATTTCTTTTTTTTTTTCTTTTTTGGGCTTTATTGTTGCCTTTTTTATTGATTGATATGTTTCACTTCCTTTTTTTGTTTATACTTTAATTTACGGTACTTGAGTTGAGAGTCTTTAGTAAATAATTTTTTTATCTCCTCGTGCTAGAGTTAACGTATGCATATACTTTATCATCTGCTTATTTACTTGTGAGGTTATATACACTAGATAAACAACAACAACAACATACCCCAGTGCGTCAAAAGGCTCTCGCTCATTGCGGAGTGAGGGGGGGTCGGATGTACGCAGCCTAATCCCTATGTTTAAAAACATAAAGCGGCTGTTTCCAGATGACCCATGAGGAGCGTCGAAAGTTGCATTGACTAACTGCTACTTCACAAATGAAAAAAGCACAGATAGTTTATTATAATTGTATACACTAGATATTTTATTATAATTGTATACTTAATATATCTTTTAAATTTAGATTAAAAGATGAAGCATAATTATCCCTTAGATGGCTTAACTAATTGAAAGCATGCTCATAAACACCAAGTACTGAAAAATACTTATAAATGCTATATTAATTTTGTAAATAAGCAATTATATGGTTAAAATAATAAGAGTTTAGTCACACCAAAATTGCTTATAAATTTAAAATGTCATAAACTAAGCTTCTATATAGTTTTTGGCTGCTTTTGACGCAGTCCAAATTGATATAATAATGTTTAACTGGACGTGAAAATTTTAAAATTATTTAATTAAATATGAAGTTTTAGTGATAAGTTATTTGTAAAAACGAAATACCTATCATGTCAGGCGGTGTCTGTCCATTGCTGAACCTTCCTGTCGGCACCCCCCTCATGAAGTCCTTTTCATAAGGTGGAAAATTAGCCCTTATTATCGTCGTTAAATTGTTATTATTTCCCTGATCCAATATTGAATCTCCAAATGCATAAACAGCCTTAACCACCACATTTGGCGGTAGTTTCACCTTAGCTTCACAGGCACTAATAAACAACACAAAAAGGGCAAACACTAATTCAGAATACAACATTTTATCCAAAATCCACACACTTTTCTAATTTACAGTTACCTCTAATTTAAAAAGACAGAGGCTTCAAATGGTATGTAGCCTGTTAGGCCCGGCGGCCAGGATCAATCTTAATTGGGTGCACACTGCCGCGCCTAATTTTTTACTCCCCTTCATCTACCTAAAATAAATGTCATTTAAGTTTGAGTTTAATTTTTGGTGTATTGTTAGTGTACCAAATTATTACACTAATATTAATTTACTATTGCAGATTATTAAGTAGTATTTCTTTATAATATTTATTTATTCATAGTTTAAAAAATATTATATTTATTTAATAATAAATATTATTTATATATAATTTTTAAATTAAAACATTTTATACATGCAAAGCACATACATAAATCTAATTATTTATAATAAAGTGGATAAATAAGTATTGTAAAAACTGATGACATGGGCTTTGTAATTAATGGGAACAACTGTTTCTTACAAAGCACAACTTAAAACTTGCTTATCAGCTATGACATTGATTATTGCAAGTGTTGGATGAACTACTAGAACGGCTGGAGACATTACTGGAGAACAATGGATCATTAAGAAGACTCAACTGTCAACAATTAAAATTGAAAGCAATTATTTAATGGAAAATGGCCAAAAGAAGAAAATTGAATGAAAAGACAAAGGGTGGAACATAAGATAAAAAATAAATGAATTCTTGGATAAAAAACAATGTCATGTAATTACTCATTATACAACAGAAAAGACATAAAATCCCCTTCAAATTTGTTCGCAAAATTTAGTTTAACAATACGAATTTATGAATTTTTTTATATTACTTTTTAAATGGTGACTCTGCAAATAAATTATCATTAACTTTGTCCAAGCGCATGAAGAGAAGGAAAAACCTCAAAAACTGCTTTAAACGGTACACATGTCATTTTTCAATTGGATGACATGCATTACTTATTTTTAGCTAATTTTTTTTTAGTATTTTCCATTCAATTTCAGACCATTAATTTAAAAGTGTATCGGAGAAGAAGAAGACTTCCACTAACAAGAACACATTGTTCTGGGACACCCTCAAGAATAAGATAGAGAAATGTCAAGGAGCTCACTTAACATCTATAATTCTAGCTTATTCTAACTAAAAATTAGTTAGAGAGTTAGGTAAAGTTGTTAAGATTAGTTAAGTGATTGGTTGACAAGTTAGTTAGTAACTTCAACTCTATATAAGTTGATTCATATCATAGCATGTACACTTAATGAGAATTACTCTACAATCAATAAGAGTTGATCTCTCCTCCTCCTCCTCCTCCTCCTCCTTCTTCTTCTTCTTCTTCTTCTTCTTCTTCATCACCATTATCACATGGTATCAGAGCCATTACAATTAGTGTTACAAGCTTGATTTCATTAATTTTCTGATTTTCTGAAGAACCATAGCTTCACGTCTGTCTAGTCTTGTTTCTGTTCGAGTGAGATTTCTTGGTTGATAAACACAGAATGGAAAACACAAATTATAGATCTGGGAATGATGCTGTACATGGACCAAGTAATGGAGGTAGTCCAAATCGAGTAATGGAATGGTGCAAGGTCCAGTTGTGGATTATAGTCATCCATTGTTTCTGTCTCCTGCTGATGTTAGTGGTGCACAAATCATCTCATTTCAGTTGACAGAAATCGAAAACTATGCAATGTGGAATAAATCCATGACGGTTGCATTGGGAGGAATAAAATGGGACTGGTTGATGGCACTTTTAAGAAAGAAGTGTTTCCAGGGAGTTTGTGGAGCAACTGGGGAATAGTCAATGCTGTGGTATTGTCTTGGTTGATGAACTCAGTTGCAAATGGGCTCTTGCGAGGCATTATGTATGCATCTAATGCTCAGGCTGTTTGGGATGATTTGTACGAGAGATTTAATAATGTGGAGGGACCAAGAGTCTTCAATGTCCACAAAGAAATTGCTACATTGACACAATGTACCTCTTTTGTTTCTGTCTACTACTCAAAGTTGAAGAATCTTTGGGAAGAATTTGAGGCTTTAGTGCCTGCTCCTTGTTGTAGTTGTGAGAAGTCAAGAGAATTTGTGTCTCATCTGCAAAAAGTAAAGTTATTCCAATTCCTACTGGGGCTCAATAAGTCATACAATCAGGCAAGAAGTCAAATTTTACTCATGAGACCTACGCTTTCTATTAATCAGGCTTATTGAATGGTAGTTAGTGATGAAGGACAGAATTCTATTTCTGTTAATACAGGGATCTTGGGTTCAAGTCTTGCAATTGAGAGTCAAGGCATTGATATAGCTATGTATACTAAGGGTGGACCCTCAAGATTCAAAAAGAACAATGGTGCCCAGTGTGACTTCTGTAAAATGAAAAGACATACTAAAGATGTGTGCTATAAGTTGATAGTCTATCATGCAGATTACAAGTTCAAAAAGAAGGGACCTAATTCTAGATATGGTTCAGGGGCAAGTGCTTATAATGTAGTGGCAGACAATCACTTTCAAGAGCTTGAGAAGGGGTCAAAAGGTGTGCTGGAGTCTGGTTATAATGAACTAGGCACTAACCAAGTATAGCATGAGATGGGGCCTTATCCTTTCACAAAGGAACAATATAATCAGATCTTGGCACTTCTGAAAGGTGAAGGAAATGTAGGTGTTAAGCCTGATATAGCAGCATCTACAAGTCTATCAAATAATGAGTTTCATGGAGCTTTTTTAGCTAAAAAGATCCAAGAGCGAATAATTGACACTGGTGTTACTAATCATATGGTAACTGATGTAGAACTTTTAGATAAAGCAATAATTAGTAAGCTTGATAGTACAAGGAAAGTACATTTACCTATAGGAGGTGAAACTATAGTTACACATGTTGGTTCTAGTATAATTTCTACAAGAAGTACTCTGTCTAATGTGCTCTATCTACCTAAATTTAAATATAACCTCATATCTGTCTCAAAAGTCACAAGAGAGTTGGGATGCTCAGTAAATATCTTTCCTAATTTCTGTGTTTTTCAGGATCTATCAAATGGAAAGGTGAGAGAGATTGGTAAAGATATGAATGGATTATATATATTCTCTAGAGTGACAAGAGGTGGACATACAACTGATGATTGTTTACTTGCTGTGAAAGATGAAAACAAGTCCAAGAGTCTCAATGAAGCGGAGCTGTGGCTTAAGAGGTTTGGATATCCATCAGTTGGAGTGTAAGACAAAATGTTTAGTTCTAAGTCTGAGACTATAGCTAGTGCAGTAGATAAGTGTACTGTATGTCCGTGTGCAAAACAAGCTAGAAGTTCATTTCCTACAAGTTGTATCAAAACCTTTGATTGCTTTGAATTAGTACATATAGATGTTTGGGATCCATATAAGCATGCCATTTTTTATGGTAATAAGTACTTTATTACTATAGTAGATGATTTTTCAAGGATAACTTAGGTTTCCTTTCTAAAATTAAAGTCTGATGTGTGTGTGGTTATCAAACAGTTTCTCAATTATGTGCATACTCAGTTTGGTAAAATAGTTAAAGTAATAAGGTCTGACAATAGTACTAAATTTGTCAATTCAATGTGCAGTACCATGTTCAGTAGTCTTGGAATAGTGCATTAGACAAGTTGTTCTTACACACCCCAGCAAAATGGTGTTGCTGACAGGAAACATAGACATATACTAGAGGTTACTAAAGCTCTAAGGTTTCAAGCTGAGTTACCTATTCAATTCTGGGGTCTGTGAACTGTTGTATATTTTATAAATAGGTTGCGTAGTTCAGTGTTACAATATAAGGCACCTTATGAGAAGCTTTATAACAAACCACCATCTACTACACATTTAAGAGTAATTGGGTGTTTGTGCTGTGCAAAGACAATTCAAGAATTGGACAAGCTAAAGTCTAGGTCCAGAATATCAGTTCATATGGGGTACTCAATGACTCAGAAAGGTATGTGTTGTATGACTTAGAGATAAGGAAGTTGTTCATCAGTAGAGATGTTGTGTTTAGAGAAAATGTGTTCCCTTTCAAGGTCAGTAAGAGTGGTGACAAAAAGTGTGTTATTTCCTGCTAATACTTATAGTCTGTTTGATACTGATTATGAAAGCCAAAACATGATTGATCATGTAATACAACCTACTAAACTACCTGAGGGTGATACAAGACCTTCCACAGAACAAGTCATAGGACATGTTTCTAATGAGATAACTGAAGATCCACCTGAGACTAATGAAGTGGTACCTATGGTTACTGAGGTTAGAAGGTCCAATAGAGGTAGAAATCCTCCATTATGGTTGAAAGACTTTGTGTTATTAAGTATCAAGGATGGAGTCACATATCCTATGGCCAATTACATAAAGTATGATCATCTAGCACCTAAATATCAAACCTATCTAAGTAAGATGTCTGAAGTAACAGAACCTAACAACTATAATGAAGTTGTTCAGGATCCTAAATGAGTGGAAGCTATGAAGTTGGAAATAGAAACACTTCAAGATAACCATACATAGGATCTGGTACCACTACCTACAGGAAAGAAACCTATTGGTTGTAGATAGATATATAAAGTGAAGTATAAGAGAAATGGAGATGTTGAAAGGTTCAAAGCTAGGCTTGTGGCAAAGGGGTACAGTCAACAAGAAGGTATTGATTACCAAGAAACTTTCTCACCTGTAGTTAAGCTGAAAATAGTCAGGTTTGTACTTGCTATTGCAGCAATCTAAGGCTAGCATACACATCAAATGGATATATTTAATGTCTTCTTGCAAGGTGATTTGTTTGATGAAATCTATATGCAACTTCCTCAAGGTTTTTTGAGTCAGGGGGAGAATATGGTATGTAGACTCAAAAAAGCCTTGTATGGTCTCAACCAGGCTCCAAGATAATAGAATGCCAAACTAACTGAAGCACTACTAAGCTTCAAATTTCAACAAAGCCAACATGATCATTCACTGTTTGTCAAGAAAGGAACAGAAGGAGTAACTGTGGTGCTTGTATATATCGATGATATGCTTATAACAGGTGATAGTCTCAAACTGATTCAAGACACAAAGACAACATTACAAGAAACATTTAAGATGAAAGACTTGGGCGACTTAAAATACTTCCTAGGAATTTAGTTTGAAAGATCCGAAAAAGGGATTATAATGCATCAAAGGAAGTATACACTACAAGTAATATCAAAAACATGAGTTGGAGCTGCAAAACTAGCCATGACTCCTATGAATACCAATATAAAATTAACATCGAGAGAGTATAATGATCATCTGTCATAAGGGAATGAACAAACAGAAGCCTGGGCTGATCAAAGTTGTTATCAGAAACTCATAGGTAAGCTTCTCTACCTAACCAGGACACGAAGTTCTTTTGTCCAGCAAAAGCAAGCTTGATATGTCAGTCTATGCTGATGCAGACTGGGCTGCCTGTCTTAATACCAAAAGGTCTATAACTAGTTATGTAGTAAAACTTAGAGATTCACTTATCACCTGGAAGTCTAAGAAGCAGACAATAGTCTCAAGAAGCTCAGCCAAAGCTGACTACAGAAGTCTAGCAACTATAGTAGCAGAGTTGGTGTGGATTGTTGGCCTATTGAAGGAGTTGTGTGTTGAAACAACTCTTCCTATCTGTGTCTTCAGTGATAGCAAAACTGCTATGTAGATAGTAGCCAACCCATTGTATCATGAAAGAACCAAGCATATAGAAATAGACTACCATTTCATCCAGGAGAAGATCAATCAAGGACTTGTTTCAACCAAATATATTGCTACTAAGGATCAACCTGCTGAGATGTTTATAAAGGCCCTACCTAGGAATCATCATGAGTTCTTAAGCTGCAAGCTAGGCATCCTAAACATCTTTGAAGTGCCTAGCTTGAGGGGGAATGTCAAGGACTTCACTTAACATCTATAATTCTAGCTTATCTTAAGGAAAAGTTAGTTAGAGAGTTAGGTAAAGTTTTTAAGATTAGTTAAGTGGTTGGTTGACAAGTTAGTTAGTAACTTCAACTCTATATAAGTTGATTCATATCATAGCATGTACACTTAATGAGAATTACTCTACAATCAATAAGAGTTGATCTCTTATTCTCCCTATTCTCTTCATACTGTCATCTTCTTCTTGTTCTTCATCCGTGTTCTTCACATTCATCACCATTATCACAAGAAATAATCTACATATACTATATTCTAGAGAGAGGAGAAAAAAATCTTGACTTTTTGGCTATAAATATTTAAATTTATGGTGTTATCAATATATTTCTGTTAACTATTATTTAATTTTTCTCCATTGCAAACATCATATTTCAAGAAAAACTAAACGAGAATATTAATTCAAATTTCATAATTCCAGCTATACTCCAAATATCAATTTCAAATTAACTTTTGTTGCTTTTTTGAAATGCTGGTTTGATTAATACTTTCGGTGAACTTGGGACGATTGATTTTAATGTTATGAAAAAAAAGAGTCATTTAAGAAATTTTAGTATCCCTCCGGCCAACAATAATTGTCTACTATTAACTTGACACAGAAATTGAGAAGTAGTAAATGACAGATGTTATTCTACCAAATCACCCTTTGAATATAATAAATACAATATTTTGAAAAATATAATAGAAAAATGACTATAATTAATTGTAAGGGTAAATTAGGAACTAAGTATAAAATTATCTTTTGATTTCACAAATTAGACAAATATTGTTGGACATTTATTTTTAGAATAGTTGAGAAGTAAATATAGACAGAGGGAGTAATTAATTAAGAGTTAATCTATAAGAAGCTTTGATTAACAACTGAACTTTTGAATTAAAAAGAAAAAACAAAAACAAGTGGAACTAAAATATAGCGTGACATTGATATAGTACTGATGTGGCGTTGATGTGTTGTGCATGGCATTGATGTGTATAACATCATTAATAACATGACATGTACAACATCATTAATAACGAGATTGACTCGTTACTTTTAAGGACATTAATTTCGCTAAGAATAAGAAAAGAGAGAGGGCAGGGCGGGTCGAGGGATGGAGGGTGGGGGTGGGGGGAGTCAATAGACCCTCGTAAAGTTAAAGTGTAAAAGTAAATTTCACTGTCAAATTTAGAAGGAATTTTATGTATTTTTTCTATTATCAACCATAATTATAGTAAACATACATAAGAAACATATTAAAAAAATCAATATGTGTTCTGTCTAACCGTCTAGGTCTTAAATATTTTTTTAACTGACACAATCTAAATACGAGATTGTACCAATACCTCACTTATTCTTAAATAGATGGGTGAATCAATACTATCAACGAAAAAATGTGCAAAAAATCAGTTAGGAGACTTATGGATAATAATAAGTACATTTTTAATGTCAAAATTACGAACCTCGTAACATTAATTAGTAAAAGTAATCAAAACTAAATAAATCAAAGACCTAGTTTAGGCATGAACATGAGCATCTAGATATAGTAAGACAAAAGAAGACGCAACTTTTGCTGGAAAGAGATATGCAGAAGTTAAGGATGATTACTTGTCATTTCACATAAGAGACTTTAGTCAATCTGCAAGATATCTAAATCGCAAAAAGAATATAGTAAGCGTAGTATTAATACACCATGCGTACTTATCACGACCCAAAAAGGCAAAGTCATGATGACACATATTCTGAAAATCTAACGTTATATATAAGACAAAAAGTAAAACACATCCAAAACTCTCAAAAGAAGAAGTTAGACCACCAATGAAAGCAATGAACACAAAGAAATATTCTAAAATTTAGTGTCATAAATATAAACAACATCTAATACAAACTTTGGAATAGTACATATAACTCAGTCTTTGAATAAAAGTAATGACCACAAATAAAGATAGAATTAATAGTGATTTGGAGCACTGAACTTCACCACCAGATCTGGTATATGATCTCTAGTAAAATAATCGGTTGCCTGTGGATGATCTTGACTAGAATCTACATCCAAAAAGAGGACACAGAAGCGGAAAGAGTGCATTTTCATCACGAAAGATTAAGTACCATTCATATAGACCCTGTAAATTTGACCTTCCAGATATTAAGAATTGATTAAATTATGCAATAAACTAGGAATACTTCCATTTGCATACAGGAAAATCAAGTTCGACATCTGTACCAGCAATAAATATATAAAAAAATGATAAGATTAATACATAATCAAGTATCATCAATCATCATCAAATAATTCAAACATTCAAAATCAATATCATGCAATATAATAAGATGATATGATGTAATGCATTGATGGTACAGTACAGTCAAGATTGCCGCACAACTTGTCGTATACACCTGCCAAGCTAAGCTACTAAGTAGGACCCATGGGGGCCTCACAGATCATACACCTCATAATAATCACAATATCTTATCCTCTTGAAGGATTATCCCTATCAACTATATTACTTGACATGTCAAGTTTACAAATAACATGTATAATCACAACAAAATAGATTAAAATAGATAAGGTGTTACCCAACCATCAAGCATCACTATGAAATAACTCAGAAAGTTCAATAAACCCCCACAATAAATTAAAGTGTACAGACATATTAATACTCTTATTTATACCCACTAGTCATGACCTACAAGGGGATCAATTTGGTCCATGTACCATATCGACGTGGTACTCCATAATAATTATAAATATAGTATCAATATTAGTGTGATAATCGATTTACTCATCACTCATAAATCTCTGTATAAAATAATTATAAGTATATTTTCAACATAAGGAATTCAAGTTTAATTATATCTGAATACCAATCAACAATAACAAATATTTAAATTAAGAATATACATGAACCTAAGTCAAATCCAACTCTTATTAACCATGAACTCCTCTTTTATCAATGATCAACTGACCACATTACGTCCTCATGCCTTCACTACGACAAGTTTGCCCCTGTTAATGGTAATTAAACCTAATTCATAGGTTGTAAGTTCATGTTGTTCCCCTAATGTTACATACATTCACATATTCACCTTGCAATTTATCAAATAAGTCATTCTACGATAAAACACTCATAAAAAATTCATAAAATAACTTTTTAACACACAATTAGTTCTCTTTTACTTAAATTTTGTGTTTTATTCATCAAACGCCTTATCCACATGCCTAATCATAATTATCCTATCAAATCTATATTATGTATATATTTCTTTATCACAGTCTACTATGCATAAGTCATAGCCTATATAGATGTCAAATCACTATTATAAAGAGCATGACGTCTTATTTTTTGGTTCTATTCCAATGAAATTGGAGAAGAGTTTTGCTAAGATGAGACTTGGAGATGCAATTTCTGAAGGTCCACTACATCAGTATGACAGGTTCTTAGACAATAGTTTGCTCCAACAAGTTGGCTTGTTCCATTAAAATATCTAATCTATATTGACAAAACTGAGTTTTTTGCCATTTGAATTTTTACCAGAAAAGCAAAGACAAAAACCTCTTTCAAGAAATATACATGAAAGAACAATAACAAAATCCATGGGAATGATCAACACTATGAGTTGTCTTTAGTTTATATTTCTTTGTTTAATTTTTTGTAAATTTAGTCCTGAATTATAAAGAAAATAGATATTTTTATTGAATCTTACTTCTTAATGCATTGTTAAAGTTAGATATGTTAAGGTCTTCAAGTCTAAATTGGTCAAAGTTGATTTTTTTTGAGGTAATAAAACTATTGCTTAGTGAGATGAGAAATTAAGTTTTCATAGCTTGGGAGAAGGTATTAAGGATTTAATTCCTATATTTCAAGATATTGCTATCATTTGGTTGCTCCTAGATGATAATAAAGTTGAACTGAAATCCTGTGTGCCAGGTCATGATTTTTTCCTCTATTGAGAAACAAGATTTTTTAGACACTCATGTACTTTTATTTACTGCTTCATTATTCTTATTTTGTTAAGGGTTCATGTTAGATGATATTAGAAAGGGGGACATGCCATCAATTTCTACTAGAGCAAGGAATTTCTACAAAAGTAACACCTAAAGAGGATCCTGCTCAAATGTTTATTCCTGCAAATTACTATTCGACCTCCTTATTTCAATGATTAGTTCTATAGTTGGCAGAGAACACGAATGCATGAACACATCATAGTTGAATTTAGTGAGATATGAAAAATTATTCTGGATGGACCACATGTTCCTATGAATAAAGTAAAAGATAGAGATGTAATTAGACTCATGCCAAAGACTCATTGGGAATACCATAAAGCAAATAAGAAGAAGGTGGGAAGAACCATAGAGCGAAGAAGTTGCATGTATGTGATATAGGACCTAATAAATTGTAGCAAAATTTTTGCTTATGATCTACAAAAGAAATTTGAGATTGTTTAAAAACTGCTTATGAACATACTATTCAAGTTAAGAAGTCAACAGTGGACATAATGACAACTTAATATGAAAATTTATGAAAGAAGGTGAATCTATTCATGAAATACACATCAGGTCATTTCTGTCACTAAAGAACTTCAAAGTTTAGGAGAACATATTCATCCAAGCAAGCAGGTTAAGAAGATACTTAGATTACTTACCGAGTCTTGGAAAGTGAGGTTACTGCCATTATTGAAGCAAAAGACCTGCAAATCCTTACTATGAATGAGTTGATTAGAAATCTTCTAACTCATGAACTAAATAAGCAATAAGATTTTTTTAAAATAAGAGATGGAGAAAGATAAAGCTCTGCCTCGTAAAGTATCTCCGAATGATTATATTGAAGAGTATGAAGATCTGACATATCTGACTCAGAGATTCAAGAAGATTATAAAAAAATAAAAAATTCACGAAGAAAGAAAACTCAAGAAAGTCAGCAAATGCAATAGATATATGTCACGTGTAGAAAGTTAGGATACTCTATTAGAGAATTTCCCATGCACAGACTTTAATATAAGGATTATGTCAAGTTTGGAGGTGACAATAAAAAAGGAAGAGACTAAGTCTGTGATAAGTCTAGAAGAAGAGTTGTAACTGATTTAATAGTAAAGAAAGTTCTAGATATTTGGGGAAACTCCACAAGTGAGTTAGAAGCCAACATCCTAAAGATGCTTCTGTACTTGCTATAAAAGATGATAAAGATGTTTTCAACTCAATATTTGCATTCATGAAAAAATTAGACTATGAAGATGATAGAGAGGTAACTCTTGACGACTTTAAGTATTATCTGAATGCATATGCATGTAAAAAACTCATATTTCATCGGTAACAATATTGAGTATGAATTAGTTGATTATCACCAGCTAATTTTCTCCAATTTAATGACCAAAATCTTCAAAACCATAGCCTCCCTTGTACTCTTAAGAGAAAAGATCTATATTATACTACTACTACTACTACTACTACTACAGACTAATTGTTCTGATATGGAATGAACAGTTGGTGTATAATATCTTTTCTATAACTTCTTATATACTCATTGTAAATGTGTAAAAGTTTGTGCTGTGAAATGTCATTCGGCAATCAAGGTCAACCATCGCAAAGCACTCCGGTGATACGCCAAATGTGCACTTGACTGCTTTCTTATGTACATTTATGAGTCTTTTTACACTATAATATTAGATGATGATTCTTTAATCCGCCTATCTGATTCGGTGATGCACCAAAATATTCTTCATATTGCATTTTTGTCAGTATTTTGGGGCTTTGAGTGTTGTAACTTTAGATGATCACTTGTGCACTTTAGCATATCATCGAGTATGCTTTGCGACATTTATTCTGATCGCACTTCTGACTTGAACTGGAGCTTTTGTTGCTGCATAGTTAAGTTCTCCTTGAGAATTCGACAAATCGCCGAGGATGTCGGTGACATCGCTTTTCATCGCCTTTTAACACTTTTGTTCAATTTTCAAGATTCCATCAAGTCTTACCCTATGCAGTTTAAACTCCATTTCCTATCATAGCACATGCATATTTGTTAGCAGTTAGAATTATTTGTCATGATTCATGAATTAATCAACTCTCTAACTTTTTTCGTAATTGAAAATTCGAGATTGAAATATTAGCACACTAAGAGCAATGTTTCCTTGCAATTCATCTCTAAAATGAGTCCAAAATATGGACTCATCAGACCATACAAGCTATTACATGAAGTCTAACATAACCCCTAAGTTGGCATGGGGAGACTACTTGTCAGGTAGAACTCCAACAACTTATATATGCAAACTTTTAACTTTAACTTTTGCTATTGCAGATCTACTAGTCTTAGCCTACAAGGGCTCCTATGGTGTCACATAGTTAATGAGATAGGACGTTGCTACTAGGGTCCCCTTACTGAATCCCCACCTCAAGTACCATTCGGTGCTAAGTCAAGTCCCACGAAATACTATAAAACATAATCATAATCATACATTCATAAGCTTTAAACATGACATCATTAAATTAGGAATAGCTCATTAAACTTAGGAATCACTTCAAGTGAGAATTCTCCTGTCACAAGATGGTCCATCTTTGGTGAGAATTTTTATTTCACCATCTTTAAAACATCACAAAAAGGGCTTCATAAAATACTTTATAACTTTCATTGAACTTTCATGAACATCAATTTGCAGGCCCTTATCATTCATAACATGCTTCATCATAAAACTTATCTTAAAACTTGATGGGTTTATGCATGCAAGCTTTAAATCATGAAATTCAAGAGTATCATGCATAAACATAATGAAACTATTCCATTTAAAACATTATCAAAATAACCCACCATATTCAAACATCATTCAAAATCCTAGATAGGGAGATATGAAATTCATCTTGTAAATTATCAAATCTCATAATCATATCATAGCATTACATTAGTATAACTCATATATTGAAAAATACATCATAAAATTATCATTTAAAGTGATTTCATTCAACTCATAGAATTTCATAATTTGAAGATAAGACAAAATAGAAAACATACTTGAGCTTTGTGGATGAAAGAAATTCACAAATCAAACACATACCTTGGTTTAGAGCCTAAAAAAACTTGAAGCTTGAAGAAGGAGACTTGAAAAATCCTAGTTTTCTTCCTTGTATCTTGAGAGAATTTGACTTAGAAAATTTAAGAATGTTTAGGAATAGAAGAGAATGAGAGTCTCTGGGGTGAGTTAGGGTTGATATAGGAGAGAAATAGGCTTAAAATGATATAGTATTGTGCTTAGGATGCAGAAAATGATAAAAACAAAATACCCCTCATTAAAATTATTAGAGTCAAACTACGGATGCCATCTACAGGTTGTAGATTGATTCACGGATTAAAAATGGGAGGTTTCGTCCTAGTCACCCTTTTGGATCCCTGAAAACCACCTCTAAACCACAATCTACGATCCCTCATTGTGATTCGTAAAATGAATGATGGGTCATAGACCACTTCATATACCTATCTACACTTAGAAAATTTCTACCTTCTTAAGGCCAAAATCACAAAATCATTCCATGGCTCGTAAACCAAAACATAACTCATCTTGCTTGTTCATAAACCAAGATCTGCAAACTCATTTTTCACTAACTTAGACCCTAATTCATGACACTTTATACGGTTAGTAAACTAGCCTCCATACTTAACCAATTTTTCACCCTCATTAACCCAATCCACGAGCCTTGTCTTCGACTCATGGTCTAAACCACGAGGCATAAAGAGGCTCGTACATTGACCTGTAGTTTTTCAACTTTTATATTTTTCTGCACTTTTGTACTTCCTAATTTGTAGGGCCTTATAGCATCTTTCTTGGGGGAATTAAAAAATGAATGGTACCTGATTCCAAAAAAGAAAAGAAGAAAGTCACTGAAGAGAAGAATGTTAAGCCAAATCATTATCCTACAAGGGGGTCTTAGAGGATAATTTGAGCGATGTCACAAGGGAAATAAATCACAAATTACAAAGAATCAAAGGAAAAAAAAGAAGGGTTGTGTTGGATGAAAGTGTGAATAGTGAGACCGAAGTAGTCGATGCATCAAAGGACAAGGACAATAGTGAAATTGAATCAGATGATGTAGTGGTTGGTGTGAGAGATGAAGAAAGAAAATTCAAACTTGGAAAAAATCTTCTCAATCCTAAATAGGCTTCTAGACTGACAAGAGTTTCACATCCTAAAAATATGAAGAGGCTATGAAAAATGAACAAAGGTGAGAACAAGGAGACCAAGGGAGCAATCCATAAGATATTTTGATATTGATTAAAAAATTTGGTTCAAAGAAGGGACTCGGTCCCAAAGAGAATAAAATAGAAAAAGACATGGTGCTCACCAAGCAAGAAAAGATTCTGGTACTTAAGACAAAAATGATTTAAGTGGGTGTGTCTTTGATCCTAAATTTGTAAGTTAATTAAGTACGAGGGACCTGATGACGACGTTGAACTTCAAGGTTGGAGTCATTTAAGTGGCCAGTTCTAGTGCTTTATGAGAAACATATTTGTGATTCTATTACAACATGCTATTGAATGAAGATGGAAGTTTAGATGATGTTGTGTGTGGACATGGAGTTCCTTTTATTGAAGAAACTCTAGGGGAGATTTTCCAAGTTCCTATTAAGGCATTTGTTCAGTTGCAAAGAGATTTCATTGGCATTTGTTCAGTTGCAAAGAGATTTCATTCCTCTTACTTCATTCAAGAAATTAGGAAAGTCCCAAAGTTAAGCAGAGCTAGAGTGTCCAAGAAATTCATGAAAGGCACTCTCTAGTTATATTTTGAATTTGTCAACAAGGTGCTACTTCCTACGTTAGAGAAAAGGACTATTGCTTCTGCATTAAATCTATTTCTAATTGAGTCATTGAGCAAGATGGAGAAAATTAATCTTCCAATAGTTATGCTAGAACACATTTAAAAAATTATTACTACTAAAGATGGAAAATATGGCACGGATTATAGTTATCTACTGGGTAAAGTTTTCGCATACAATAAAATTCCTCTTGAAAAAGGTCATTAAAGGCACCATTAAGCTGGCAATGTCATTAAACACTCTCATCGATTATGAGTGTGTGAAAGATAGAGCAGAAAACAAAGGAACATCATAAGTTTTTGATTTGTTGGATAATCAAAAGCATTTAAAATATTAGTTGGAAGAAATGGCACTATTGTTAGAAAAAAAGGATTTTGAGATTTCTCATTTGAATACCTAGTTGAAGAAGACTTCTACTTAGTGATCAGGTTTAAAAGAACTTTCCTCTCTCAAGGCTTAGAATGTGCTTCTCATAACTTAGGTTGACGATGAAATGACCCCAAAAGTCCTCAAAAATATGCCTCTGAAGTGCCCGAAATTATAATTTTCATATATCTCAAAATTCATATGTGATATCAAAAATCTAACTTCATATTCTTGATCAAGGGGTAAAATTGAGTGGCGAATGGGTCTAACCCCAATTTTAGAGTAACCAAATCGCAATTTCAATTTTCCAAAATGCAAATTCCAGAGAACATTCCGCGCCCCTGGCGCGATGCGGACAGGGCGCGGAGATGCCTATTTTGATGATTGTTTTGTTTGCTAGGTCCAAGACTTTTGGGTCTTGGGCCTATGTCTTCCTATGCATGAAAATACCTATACTTAGCATATTTGACCTTCATATCATACAAGACATTCCCTAATATTCTCTCAAACACTTGAAAAAATATTTCACCCCATATTTCAAGTCCCAAAACTCATCCAGATCTTAAGGATTTCACTGAAGCTCAAGTCTCCATTCCCAATCTTCATCAAAAATTCTCCAAAGTCAAGGTATGTGGGTTTCAACCATTGGGTCCTTTCATCCATGGTGCCCAAGCTTCCTTTTCACCTAAATCTCATGATTCTAAGTTGATTTTACTAATGGGTCTTCTATTATGAATTTGACTATGAACTATGTTGGAATTTTATAAAAGTGTGACTGTTTTAGCATGTTTTGAGCTATGAATCTTAGATTTATCTTGAGATTTGATGGAGGATTTTGATGTATATTGCATGAGGGTAATACCAAGTTAGTGGGTGGTTTTACGTTGAATTTACTTGCATGATTTCACTCTTGAATTGCATGGTTTTACACTAGCATTGGATAGCCACCAAGTGTTTGATAAAATATTCGATTAATGTATCTTGAGTTGTTGTTGGCCTAATGGTTGACATATGAGTTAAGTGACTTTATGATGATGAAAGACTGATATGTATGTGTTGATTCCATGAGAATTATCTATTGTATTGTGAGATGACCATAGCCAATTGAGGGGTGATGCCTCAATCACCTTGGATGGGGGTGGTAAGCCATCAACCAATTGAGGGGTTGATACCTCAATCATCTTGGATGGGGGTGGTAAGTCATCAGCCAATTGAGGAGTTGATTCCTCAATCACTACTAAGGCGTGGAATACCTTATATTTCAAGTACTAAGTCGGTTGGTCTATAATGATGGTCTATTACTACTAATGTAATATATTCTATATATAAGCATGTTTACTTCAAGTATCATCCATGCATGTCATATTGTTATATGTTCATTTATTGCCTAATTATGCATATTGATTATGATGCCTATCTATTATTGCATTGCATACGACACACTTAGTACATTCAAACGTACTAACACATACTCTATGCCTACATGATGTTACCATGTAGGAACCAGAACTCCACTTGTTCATCCTCCTTTTCCAGGTGGCTAAAGTGATATCTCTCAAAGCAAGTTGGTGAGTACTCAACTTTGGAGACATACTTCTCTTGATTTATGTTATGTATAGACTCTCTCTTCTTTATGGTATGCTTAACTATGAGGGTGAGCCCGATTGCTTGTCTTGGCCCCCCCACTAAAGATCTATGTTTAGAAGTGTTGTTGGACAAGTTATACAATGATGTTATGAGCTTGACGCCTTTGACTCTATTGATGTTTTATGATATGAAAGATTTCTCTCAACCCCATGTTCCTTTATTTATATTCTTTTATAATTATTTAATTACTTTCACAACCAAGGATGTGTAATGATATGTTAAGAGGCTTGATTAGGGTTCCCCATTCATCGTGTCACATCTAGGCCCTAGGCTTAGGTCGTGAAAAACTTGGTATCAGACACTAAGTTTGTAAATGGTCCTTGACATCCAACACACAACGTTGATTATAGTCTTATTTATGGTTGTGTTGTGCACCACAACTATGAGTAGAGGTTATGAGACGTTTTAGGAATTATTTTCCTTCTTCTTACTCTATGTCGTGCTATAGAAGTTAAGGTAAGGTTTTTCTCATAAAGATTATTCTTTGCTATGCTAGATCATGTCTAACACAAGAGGAAGAAGAGTCCGTACACCTAAGGAACAACCGGCTCATGGTGAGCTTTGGGATACTCTTACCTTGCTAGCTCACGTTGTGGCTAATCAAGCCAACCAAGGGGCCCAAGCCCCTAATGCTCCTACTGCAGCATCTCGGGTGAGGGACTTCATGAGGATGAACCTACCGGAGTTCAATGGGTCTAAGGTGGATGAGGACCCTCAAAAATTCATTAATGAGGTATACCAAGTGTCGGCTATCATGGGTGTGAGGTTGGAGGAAAAGGTGGAGTTGGTGGCTTATCAACTCAAGGGGGTGGCTCAAATATGGTACAATCAATAGAAGGAGGAGACAATAATGTGGATTTATGGTAGGAATTTAAAGAGGCTTTCCTCAACTGGTTCTTTCTTCTTGAGCTTAGAGAGGCCAAAATGGTGGAGTTTATGAATTTGAAGCAAGGATCCATGAGTGTGAGGGAGTACGCCCTCAAGTTCAACCAACTCTCAAAATATGCTCCACACTTGGTTGCTGATCCAAGGTCTAGAATGAACAAGTTTGTAATGGGCGTATCTGACTTGGTGAGTGAGGAGTGCCGGTCTCCTATGTTGATTAGTGATATGGATTCGTCCCGCTTAATGACTTATGACAAACAAATTGAGGGGGAGAAATTAAGGAAGATAATGGGCCATGAGGCCAAGAGGTCCCATTTTGATGGTAAGTTCCCAAGTCCCAAGGGTGGTCGCTTTCACCAAGGCCAAGGGTCTTCTCATGCTCCTAGTGGGAGATTTACTAATAACTACCCAAGGCCCCAAGAGGGTGGTGGTGTGAGGCCTAGACTCGTGTGTCCAAAAGTGTGGTAGGGGTCATGGTGGTCCATGCTTAAGGGATACTAATGATTGTTTTTGTTGTGGGGAAGTAGGCCACAGGATGATTGATTATCCACAAAATCGCAACAAGGGTAAAGTTGTTCGTCCTCAAGGTCGGGGTGCTAATGTGGTTCCTTTGGGTTGAAGAGGCATACAAGGTGGCACTCTAAGGAACAATTGATTTTATGCTCTCCACGGGAAGCAAGGGGTTGATGAGGTGCTTGATGTCATCACCGGTATGTTAAAGTCTTTGATTTTGATGTGTATGCATTGATAGACCCGGGTGCCACTCTTTCTTTTGTTATTCCTCTTATTGCTAACAAGTTTCATGTTGAGGCCGAATTGTTGTGTGAGTCTTATGAGGTGTCTACTCCTATTGATGCATCTATTGTTGCTAGAAAGGTCTATAGAAATTTTCCAATTTGCGTCCTGCATAAAATATTGCCTTGTGATCTTGTTGAGTTGGATATGGTTGATTTTGATGCCATTTTGGGATGGATTTGTTGAATGCATACTATGCCTCTATTGATTGTAGAACCTTTAGGGTCAAGTTCCAATTCCCAAATGAACTTTTCCTTGAGTGGGAGAGTCATAATGTGGTGGTCAAGGGTAGGTTTATCTCTTGCATTAAAGCCCAAAAGTTGATCTCTAAGGGGTGTCTCTATCATCTTGTAAGAGTTAGGGATGTTGAGTCCAAACACCTTCCTATAGAGTTGGTTCCCCTGGTAAATGAGTTTCTTGATGTCTTTCCTTCTGACCTTCCTGGTGTTCCTCCTGAAATGGAAATAGACTTTGCTATAGACCTTCTTCTCGATATTCAACCTATTTCTATATTCCCCCTTACCGTATGGCCTCGGCGGAGTTAAAGGAGTTGAAGGAGCAATTGAGGGACTTGTTGGAGAAGGATTTTATTAGGCCTAGCCAATCATCTTGGGGCGCACCGATGTTGTTTGTGAAGAAGAAGGATGGGTCTCTTAGAATGTGTATTGACTATCGGCGACTTAATAGGGTTACCATCAAGAATAAGTACCCTCTATGACAATACTGGTTGTTAGACAGGGTGCAGGCAGGCAAGGTCTTCCAAATACATCCAAAGTTCGTGAGTTCTTGAGGATGAACCCACCCGAGTTTAAGAGGTCGAAGAGAAATAAGAACATGAGTCACTTTCAAATAGGGCCTCATAACTTTAGAGCTCAGGGATCTCAGTCACAGGCTAGTATGGCCTGAGGTCCCCAAGGCAAGATACTGTGTGGCACAGTAGCAAACTCCACTTGGGAGAATGCCATGAGAGAGCGCTGGATGTTATAAATATGGCCAAGTGGGTCACCTTCAGAGGGAATGTCCAAAGTAGGCTAATGAGGCTTAAGATTCTACACCGACACCACCACTTAGAGGAGACCAGAAAGGTGCTACCTCTAGCACGAATAGGGCCACAAACCAGCTATATGCCATGGGTAGTTGTCAAGATCAGAAAGATTTTCCATATGTATCCCCAGATGTTCTGACGGGTATGATTTGAGTCTTTACTTGCTTTTGATGTTATCCATAATAGAGAATCGTATGTCTCTAAAGAGTTTAATGTGGTCACCTAAGAGTGTGACTTTAGGTCTTTTAAACCATAAGTAGAGATGTCATTCCAAATCTAGAATGAGGATAAATTAAAGAAAAGGATGAGGTAGTGTGAGTGATAGTTGATTAAGACTTGTGACTAGAGCTATGTGTCCATTAGGTAAGTAATGGGGTGATGAGTCAATTGCCATAAGTTTGACGAAAGAGTCATAAGTATCCTATGATTTTCATGATGAGGTATAGAGAAAGAGTTATTGTTAGAAAGTGTTAGAGCGTGCTCAAACTAGAAGGAGGATTATGTTGATGTGTTATACTATTTGTACTATTGAGGGTGAAGTGTAGACGTTGAATAGGGGAAACAGAGTGTTTTCAATGTGATAAAGCTAAATTAGGCATATGATTCTGAAGTAAGATCTTATGAGATTCATAGAGTTATGAGCTTAGCCAGATGAAGAGGTATAATTAAGGGGTGATAGCCCTTGAGTTGTAAGGAGATGACGTGTTAATGGAGTATTCGGTATGAGATTTTAATGGGCTTAGGTTCCCAAGTTTTTACCTAGTAGTTATAAGTTGTATGATATGTATTCATATTTAAGTTGGTAAATTTATGATGATTTTACACATTTTGATATTTTGAAAAAGGTATTTTGAATGTAATGTTGCATTCTTGTTAGGGCTGATTTGTTCATGATTACTCTTGTCTTGTACGTCTCTTCCACATTCGAGGACGAATGTTCCCAAGGGGGAGATGTTGTGACACCTTGTAACTCCATGCTCTTATGTAACCAATCTCAAGCCTCATTTGTTTAGGTGGAGAGTATATTAGGGTCATGGGAGACTCCTATTACTTAGACGAGTTCAAAACTTCCCTATGAATTGAGTTTTGGGTGTTGGTCCATACAAGGGTCATATTTAAATGAGCACAACTTTTAGCACACTTGGAACTGGGTGGCCCACAACATGTCAAATGAGATCCCTTTGAGTTGGCTTTCCAACGCACTTGGTTTCACCTATTTTAGAATTCAGAGTCAAAAAGTTATGGATATAATTAGTGAATACTTTGTCATCTTCATCTTTTTCACTTGATTCTCCTATGTTAATATGATTCATGATTCACTGTCATCATTAGTTGTGGCTATTTTACTGAAGACTGCCAAGGTAGATTTGCACTACGAGCCTACTGTTATGAGTCATAGGTCGGGGTACGACTCATAGGTTTGGCTCGTAGCAATTTCCAGAGACTCTGAAATTGATCCTAGGAATCATGGGAAGGGTCCTATGAGTCGTAGTGCTACCTATGGGTCGTAATGAGGCCCGTAACAGCGTTTGACAGCTTTTTAGGAAGGGTTATTTTAGTCCTTTCCCATCCTTTCTAAGCTCTAGATTGAAGTTTTTATGCTCATTCAATGTCCCAATTCTTAAGTTCTTCATTGTATTGATAAAATACTCTCTCAAACACTTAGATTAATATTTCACTCTAAAATCAAGTGACCAAATCTCTTCCGGATCTTAAGGAAATCATCCAAGCTTCAAGTTCTCACCTCCATCTTCACCAAGAAATTCTCCAAAGCTAAGGTATATGGGTTTTAGCCATTGGGTCCTTCCACTTATTGTGTCCTAACCTCCTTTTTACTCGATTTACATGATTTAAAGTTGATTTTATAAATGAATTACTAGTATGAGCATGTCTATGAACTATGTTAAATCTATGTAAAGTTGTGACTGCTTTGCTATGATTTGAGCTACAAATCTTAGATCTATTGTAAGATTTGATGATGAGGGGTATTGATGTGTATTGCTTGGGGGTGTTGCAAGGTATTGATTGATGGTTTTACAATGGATTTTCTTATATGATTTCATCTCTAAATTGCATAGTCTTATACTACCATTTCACACCCGCTAAGTGTTTGATAAAAATGTCCAGTTATTGTTTCTTGAAGAATTGAAGGTTCAAAGCATGAGATATGATATGATTGATGTTATGATTGATGAAATGAGCTTATGTATATGATATATTGTATATAAAGTGTTGCATTAGACCATGCCCGATCCGGGGGGAACTAAGAGCCTGATTACCCAGATAGGGGTTTGTACTCATCAACCTAGTAAGGGGTTTGTACCTCACCACCAGGGTGATGGGGTGGCATCATCATCAACCTAAATAGGGCTTTATACTCATCAACCTAGTGAACAGTTTGTACCTCACCACCTAAGTGATGGGGTGGCATTATCACCAACCTACCAAGGGGTTTGTACTTTGGAAATCTAGCTTGGTCTCTTCTACACATA
The DNA here is from genome assembly GCA_011800125.2 of Solanum clarkiae. Classification (NCBI taxonomy): domain Eukaryota; kingdom Viridiplantae; phylum Streptophyta; class Magnoliopsida; order Solanales; family Solanaceae; genus Solanum; species Solanum clarkiae. Next base: position 4,775 of record JAABOM020078034.1, on the reverse strand, counting down.
TGATATCCTATATGAGCACGAGTTACTTAAACATGTTTTACTTATGCATTGATCGTACATGTCATATTGTTGTATTATGCCTATTGCCTATTATTATGCATTTTGATTATGATGCCTATCTCTTGTTGCATTGCATCTTACATACTTAGTATATTCAAACGTACTAACGCATACTCTTGCCTACATGATATCGCTATGTAGGAACAAGAGTCCAAGTTGACCATCGTCCTCCTCTATGTGGCTAGTTCGATACTACTAAAGCTAGTTGGTGAGCCCTCCACTTTGGGGACCTTAGTCTATGTTTCTCTCATTATGTAATGAGACACTCTTCTTTATTTTCTATTTTGACTATGAGAGTGAGCCCGATTGCTTTGTCTTGGCTTCCGCTCTTATCTATGTATAGAGGTGTTTGTTGGACATGCTATGTATCTATGTTATGAGCTTTGACTCTTTGTCTCTTGATTATGATGTTATGCAAGCTTTCTCTTTAGTCCATTTGCCCCTATTCTTACTCTTTATGTCTTTTATATGCTTCCGTTACCAATGATGTGTAATGATAAGTTAAGACCCTTGTTTGGGGTTCTCTCGGGTTCCCCATTCGTTGTGTCACGTCTAGGACCTAGGCTTGGGTTGTGACAAACTTGGTATCAGAGCACTAGGTTGATAGATCGTCGGAGTCCAATACACCACGTCAATTAGAGTCCTATTCATGGTTGTGAAGCATGCCATGACTATGAATAGGAGGCTATGAGGCGTTTTAAGAAATATTTCCCTTCTTCATGTTCTAAGTCATGCTATAGAGTTGTGGTGAGATTCCCCTCTCCTAACGATTGTTCTTTGCTATGCTAGATCATGCCAAATACAAGAGGAAGACGGGCCCAAACTCCCCAGGAGCAACATACCAATGGTGAGCTCTGGGATGCTCTCACTATGCTTGCCTAAGTTGTGGCCAACCAAGTTAATTAAGGGGCCCAAGCCCCTCATGCTACTATCCTGGGATCTAGGGCAAGGGACTTCATGAGGATGAATCTTCCGGTGTTCTATGGGTCAAAGGTGGATGAAGATCCACAAGAGTTCATTAATGAGGTCTACAAGATCTTGAATATCATAGATGTCAAGCCGAATGAAAAGGCGGAGTTGGGAGCATACCAACTCAAAGGGGTAGCCCAAATATGGTATGATCAATAGAAGGGGGAGAAGGGAAATGGTTATGTGGTGCTTTGGGAGGAGTTTAAATTGGCTTTACTTAATTGATTTTTCCCTCTTGAGCATAGGGAAGCTAAGTTGGTAGAGTTTATGAACTTAAAACAAGGTGCAATCAGTGTGAGGGAGTACGCACTCAAGTTCAATCAACTTTCAAAATATGCTCCTCATTTGGTGGCTGATCCTAGATCTAGGATGAATAAATTTGTGATGGGGGTCTCCGACTTGGTGAATAAAGAATGTGTCATCCTCCTTGCTAATTAGTGACATGGACTTGTCTATGTTGATGACATATGCCGAGCAAATGGGAGAGGAAAAGTTGAGGAAGAGAAGGGCCATGAGGCCAAGAGGGCCCGTTTTGAGGGTAAGTTCCAAAGGGGTGACCGATTCCATTAAGGCCAAGGGTATTCTCATGCTACTAATAAGGGTTTGCCAATGACTTCCTAGACCTCAAGGTATTGGTGGTGTGGATCCCATTAATGTGTGTCCTAAATGTGGAAAGGCTTATAAGGGTCGATGTTTGAAAGGTTCTAATGCATGCTTTGATTGTGGGGAGTTTGGTCATAAAAGGGTGGATTATCCAAAAAATTATGGCAAGGGACGGAGTGCAAATGCGGTTCCATTGGGTAGAGGTGGTCCTCAAGGTAGTGCCCCAAGGCACAATCGGTTTTATGCTCTACATGGGAGGTAAGGGGTTCGTGAGGTTCCCGATGTTGTTACCGGTATGTTGAAAATCTTTGGATTTGATGTATATGCTTTGGTTGATCCGGGTGCCACTCTCTCCTTTGTTACCCTTTTTATTATTAAAAAGTTCCATGTTGAATCCAAATTATTGCCTGAGTCTTATGAGGTGTTTACTCCTGTTGGTGCATCCATTATTGCTAGGAAGGTGTATAGAGATTGTCCAATTTGCATCTTGCATAAAATATTACCTTGTGATCTTGTTGAGCTGGATATAGTTGATTTTGATGCCATTCTTGTGATGGATTGGGGTTCCCTCAGGTTCCCCAATCGTTGTGTCACATCTACGCCCTAGACTTGGGCCGTGACAGGGGTCTTGATTATTATTCATGCCTTGATGTCCATCCTTACTCTTCATTCAAGGACGAATGATTCCAGAGATAATGTAACCCTCGGTAAAAATTACCAAAATATTTCTAGAAGAGAGATGTTCATACAATGCATCTTCCCAAACTCTAATGGCAAATCCGAGACTAAAAATGTGATCAACATGAAAAATTGAGTGGGAAAATGGTCCGGGTTGATTTTTAGAGAAACTGGATCAAAAGATAATTTTTCGATGCGAAAATGATTTCCAGAATGAGTTCGTGACAAGTATGCAATGCAGACCTGCCGCAGATTTACAATTAGACTTGTTCTAAAATGTTTTCTACCGGATTAAAAAACTCGATCAGAGAATTTCAGCGAAAACCCCAAAATTTGACACAGTCTGTGTCGCGGACCATGTTACCCCAAGATGAACATTTTTTCAGTTTTCGTGAGGGAAATTCTAGACTTTTCCCAAACCCCTCCTATCAAACACGATACAAATAGGTCTTTCTGAGCATAAAAAGGATTTTAATCTCCATTCCTAAGTCTTTTCTAAGTTCTAACAAAGATTATGACTAAAGAGAAGCGAAGAGGAGTAAGAATTCAAGAGATTGAGGAGAGCTCTTATGAGGTTGATTGTCAAAAGCTTCATACCAGGTATGTAGGGCTAACCTAAAACATGAAAATGTTCTTCTATGTACCCCCATTGATGGTAATAGAGGAGTTAAGAGTATAATGAGTCTACATACATGTTTCTTGAATATTTTCTTGTAAATAATATATATATTTTTATGTACTTTCACATGTTGATGATCATCATAAAGTTGGTTTACTAATTTGATGCTTTTACATGAGTTATTGCATAAACCCTGAATGTTATTTTTATAAAGAATACATGAATAAACCTAGGGATTGAGTCTAGTGCCTTGAGTTAAGAATGATAATTTTGATTGTGATGTGAGCATGATGATGAGTTGATAGAGCTTGATGGACCCATTAATATTCATAATTGAACTCTAGAAATTAATCTAATTTACTTTTTCTTAATGATTGATCTAAGCCTTGAGCTATTGAATGAGATGAGTTAAAGTCCCTGAAAGCACTAGAGGATTTTAGAATTTAAGTTAATGAGTTGATGAGAGTCTCTATGAGACTAGTTGAGATGATTGATCGAGATGAAAACTTTTATGAGCATTGAGTCTTGGGAGAAGTATCGAGCATCGAAATGGGTAAGAGTCAGTCCAACTCACACTCATTAACTACGTTGCCAAGCGTAGGTGAGGATTAAAGCATTACATCAAGGGTTCCCTCTTGAATTAAGTCCCTCAAAGCAATAAAGGACTTTAAAGACAGACTCCTTGTGGGTCCGAGTTGTTCTTTACCTGGCAAGTACGGAAAGGATGTGGCAGTATCCTGGGATTGTTATGCAATCACTGACTCATAACTAATTGTTGTCAGATAAGAGAAACTCAGAGATAGGTCCCACACTATTAGTACTCTGAATTGAGTTGATTGATAAGGTTTGATTGGTATTGATGGGTCATTTGTCTACTCTTTGTTCTTGCTTTAGATAGACATTTGACATTCTGATTAATTATCTTCTGAGTTGATGTTATTTCTATGTTATTCTACTTGTATCTATTTCATTCAGCCATTTTACATACTCGTATATTCCACGTACTGACGTCCATTTGGACTGTATCATCATTTTATGATACAGAGGCAAGTACTAAAGATCATCAACAGGCGCACCGTTGAGGATCTTTGCAGTCAGCTGAGTTGGTGAGTCTCCCTTAGTTCGAAGTACCCTATTTTATTTTCATGAAGCTATTAGAGTCGTACTTTAGACTAGCTTTACCTTTTAGTTGAGATAGCTCTGGGTCTGTCATTGGCACTGATTGATAGTGATAGAGGCTTCATAGACTAGAGTTGAATTATTGAGTTGAAATTCTATTGAGCTAGTTCCTTTCACACTAGCTCATTTCATTGATATGATATTTGAGACTTAGAATGTTTGATCCACTACTTATTATCTTAGTCTTTTGCTGATATGCTATGATTATTGAGTGAATGAATGTGACGAGGCAAGTGATTCACTTATGAATTAGCAATAGTCTCTGAGTGTTGGCCATATCTAGGGTACCCTCTCGGGGCGTGAAAGGAATTAAGGGTTTAGTTCCTAGTTTGCAAAAGGTTGTAATTGTGTTATTGCCCTTTTATGATAATGAAGTTAAGTTCAAATTCTATGCGATAGGTCGTGATTTGTTCCTCCCTTGAGCAAATATGTTTCCACGTAAACTAGTATGTCTTTGTTTCCTGTTTCATTGTTCTTATTCTTTTATAGAACCAAATCTAATAAAATTAGAAAGAGCGTATAGGTCATCAGTTGTTACTTCTATGATGGCAACTAGGGGTACCAAAAGAATATGAAAAATCGATTGAACCATACCAAATCGATTTTTATCATTTTCTCAATAAAACTGTGAACTTTTATTTAAGTGTATAACTATCCCGAACAATTG
>JAABOM020078018.1:0-33189 GCA_011800125.2 Solanum clarkiae | reverse complement strand
GCATTCAAAGAGGCAAGTCATTTCAAATCACTTTAATGCATAATTGGGCTTAAAAGCCAAACATCATTCATAAATTTTATACTTAGGCTCAAATGCCAAATCATAGCTCATAGTCATAATAGTTATGCATAGGAATAGCTCATTCACACATAAAAATGGGCAAGCACCCTTAATGCTCAAATAGGCATAATCATAGACATGTATGTAATCACATTCTTGTCATAACCAATATATCATCAAAACCATATCACAGAACATAACTAGGCTTAACCAACTTCATAATTTCCAAAAAAGTCCACCGTCATGAACACAAATGGCATGAATGATGTGAGGGTAGCATGGATAATTAAGATTTAGTCTAAAATCAATAATATAATATGAAATTAAAGTAAAAACATAATTAAATGAACATTTAAAATCATAATATAATCATTCATGCATAAACAAGCTTAAAAAGGGATATACATATTTATAATTTCATAAATCCAATATAATTCATCATATAATAGTTTAAATAAACTTAAAGTCATCAAATAAGTATAACCAATACATTAATTGAATTTAATAAATAATACAATTAAAAATCCAATTTTAAAGAAGCTGTAATTCATGAAAATTGCTAGAAAAAGTTTTGGGTCTCCTTGGCTGAAAGGAATCAACGATCAAACCCATATACTTTAGCTAATGAAGGAATTCCAAGAAGAATGAGCCTTGATTCACAATCTAAAATCCCCACTAGAGTTCTTAAGAGAAACTTGAGAGTGTTTGATTCTAGAGATTAAGAGTTAGTCTTGAATGAGGGTTTAGAATTAGTGTAGGAGAGATTTTGGAATGTAAAATGGTGAGGGGGGGGGGGGAGTTTAAGGGTCTTAAAAAGCCTTAAGGATGAACCAAAATATCAACAATACCTCAATAAAATGAGCCCTTGAATTTTAAATGCGACTTCTCACGGCCAGTTTCACGGGTCGTGAAGCTCTTCACTGTCTATGTTCAAGACCTGTGAAGGCACCCTGTCTAGCCGAGATAGATTTTATGAAAAAGGGCATAACTTCTTGCTCTGAACTCAGAATGAGGTGAAACTATATCCGTTGAAAGCTAATTTAAGGAGCTTTAATTTGATAGGTTGTGGGCAACCCAGTTAATTTTGTGCTAAGAGATATGCCCATTTAAAGTTGACTCTTCCATCGGTTCTTATGAAAAACTTAGCCCATGGAATTCCTTTGAACTAAGCTTGATGTATGAGACCCAAGATGGCCTTAAATAACATAAATAAGCTTGATTTGAAGGCTTGAAAGTGTACTTAGCTTGAGCTTGAAGATCCCATAATTATAAAAATTTGTACGAAATCAACTACACAGAGGGCTTCACAACCTGTGAGACACCACACGATCCATGTAAGGGGCCATGTTACTTGACTTGGATCCAAAATTGTTGAATTTCAAGCCAAGGCAACTACACGGCCCTCCACATGGTCCATGAAGTGTCACACAAACCATAAGGGGTCCAGTGTAGTGTCCTTTAATTTAAAAACACCATATTCAAGAGCCAAACCTTAACCAAAGGCCAAGGGGCCACTTCACGAGATGCTATATGGTCCATTTGACCATACACGGGCCATGAGGTCTTCCCTGAAGTGCCACTTTTGACCAAAGTCCTCCGAAATGAATTTTTAAGCTTTGAGAATGTCACACAACATCAGGGTCATTACATCATTTCCCTATGGGAATATTCGTCCTCGAATGTTCTAGAACAATGCTTGAAAGGCTTGACTTAGAACATGAAACGTCCAAATGAAAGGTACAATGCATAATTCATCATTTGAAAATCATAAAGTCTTCAATACTCATATCAAAACGTATTTAAATCATTCAAAACATAATAAAAATAATTTTCATGCACATGTATGCATGTCATGAAACTTAAGAGTGGAATAATTGAGATCACTATGAATAGGAAGAACCTAATACCATAGGCTTGAGTAGATTGGAAAGTGTAAAGGTATCATTGCATCATGTTTGATTCCACTCCCCACATAGAACTTCCAACATGTTGATCCTTTTTGCGAAGCCTCTCCACTTGCCCATCCTAGATGTCAATCGAAATTTCCTCATAAGCCAAGTTCTTCTCAACCTCAACATCTTCCAAAAGCACAACAGCACTAGTATAACCAACCAATCTCCCCAACGTAGATACATGGAATACCTAGTGACTAGAATTCAAATCCAGAGGTAAATCCAACCTATAAGCCACATTTCCAATCCGCTCAACACCACCCTAAGGACCTATATACCATGGACTTAACTTGCACTTCTTCCCAAAATGAACCACACCCTTCCTAGGTGAGACATTCATATACACCCAATCTCCAATACGAAACTCAAGATCCTTCTTTCTAACATCTGAACAAAACTTTTGATGACTTTAAACTATCTTCAACTTTTCTCTAACTAATTCCACTCTTTCCATAGCCTCCAACACTAAAACAGAGCCTATAGAAGTCATCTCAACTAACTCAAACCATCACACTGAAGATCCACACCATCTACAACAATAAGCCCCAAACGGTGCCATAGCAATTCTAGCATGAAAGTTATTGTTCTAAGGAAATTCAATAAGTGGAAGATGATTGTCCCAATAACCTTTGAATTCCAACACAAGTCCTCAACATGTTTAATTGTCTTCTCGACTTGTACATGGTTTGAGGATGAAAGGCAATACTCAACTTCACCCTAGTACCAAGTATCCTTTTGAGATGATTTCCAAGAGTAAGAACTAAGTTGGTTACCATAATGCGATATAATAAACATAGGCACACAATCTGGTCAAACAAACTCCAATACATATAATTTTCCATTATATTCAATGTTGAAAGTAGTCTCAACTGATAAGAACTGAGCCGATTTAGTCATCCAGTCAACAACAATCCAAATGGAATCAACTTTCCAGTCAACAACAATCCAAATGGAATCAACTTTCTTTCGTATCCGAGGTAACCAAGCACAAAATCCATGTCCACCTCTCCCCACTTCCAATTAGAAATTTTAATATCTCAAAGGAAACTACTGGGCCTTTGGTGTTCAGATATAAACTTATGACTTTCTTTGTACCATATCAACAATATCTCCCCTTAAGTCCCATACATCTTAATAAGCGCCAGGTGAATCAAATAATGAGAATTATGTGCTTTACCCATGATCAACCCCCTATGAGCACCCACATCCGGTACACATAACCGACCTTGATACAGAAGCACGCCCTCTCCCTCTTGGGAGGGAACCATTATCTTATTCTGTTGGTAGCCAACCTCTTCAATCCAACTAGTGATAGATCTAGATCTTGCTTAGCCGTAACATCAATAACCACAGAAGGCTCATCCCCATTCTGAACATAAATACCACCATCACTAGAGTCGATCAATCTACACCCAATCTAGCCAAACGGTAAGCATGTTTTGCCAACCCTTCCTTCCCTTCCGCAATAGGAGCCACACGTCCCATAGATAGCCTACTAAGAGCATCGGCTACAATGCCATGGTGAGATGATATTGTATGCTCATGTCATAGATCTTAAGGAATTCCAACCATATGCTTTACCTTAAGTAAAGATGCCTTTGGGTGAACACATATTGCAATCTCTTGTGGTCGGTGAAACCTTCCATCATAACTAGCCAATCCAAGAAATCTTCATATATCGGAAGGAGCGAGCTTGTCAAACAATGCACATCCTTCACACACTCACTTTGACCTCATCTATAAGATCAGCTACAATATATTCTATGCCTGGGTTGCATCATGAGTCCAAAGTAACTCACGCCATCAGTAGGGAGGAATGGAGATAGGAAAACTTATGACATGTTCTATGGCCTGATAAGGATCATGAAAAAGTGAAACATTTCCTTATATGCCTTGTAGCCTCCTGCCCATAGATGTGGCGCGCTTCACACCCATGAATAAGACTCTACTTGACACAGCATATTGGACTCCGAGGACCGTTGACAAACCTAGTGCTATGATACCAATTTTGTTATGACCCGGACCTAGGGTCTAGGAGTGATATGGCGAATGGTAATCCAAGAGTCCTCAAATAGGCCTCGAAGAATCCAAATTCACATCATAGGTTCGGAAGTGTATTCAAATAGTAAAGACATAGTTCTAAGGGACCGAAATAAGACTCACGCTACCGGTTGTCATATGGAAAGCGAGTAACATAAATTTATATAGCACATAGCACATAAAAACTAAGGGGCGGGTAAGTATGACTCACTCTATGAGGGCAATTCAGGATTAAGGATCTTTTACATTTTCATATCAAAACATACATACATATCATGATTCTCATAGTCAATCCATAATAACCATATCCAATCGATAACCATAATCATAAACTCCAAATTTAACATGTAGCAAATACCCATATAAGAGTGTGCAAGATATCCAACAATGACTTTACTTATAAGATGGGGCAGGGACAAGACATATCTTGGGCTCACCCTCAAAGTAAAGATAGCATAAGAAAAAATAACATAAGGTAGAACAATAGGTTCTTGTCCATGGCATACAGGACTCACCACAAAAAGAAAAGCTTTAGTTCCAAGCTAAACAGGTACGATGGATTATTGTAGTCCTCGGTCCCTACATGGTGAGATCATGTAGGCAAAAATATGTGTTAGTATATTTAAATATACTAAGTATGCGGGATGCAATGCATGTAACTTACCAAAACCTACATACAATGTTATATGGCAGGCACACATAATATTGAAAGAGATAAATAACAAAGAATGTAATATAACAAGATGCTATGAAACTCACGATGCATGAAATGCAAATGATATTCATATATAGTGGGGATGTAGCCATAACTGACATCTCAAACACATACAAACTATTACATGAATTTGCCCGATGTTGACCTCCCATCGGGTGAGAGAAGAGTACTTGCCAAAGATTATCTATACTACACCTTACGATCCGTATCATTTTGTATGTGAAGGCCACCATCCTTATGACAAGGTCATTTAGGAAGTTTTTCCTTATCAAGACATATGATATCATATCATAAATGAATAGTCATTCCTTACAACCTGGTGATTTCCATGATGACTACCATTCTTATGCTGCCATATCATTCAAGGAAAGGGAGAGGACCCTTGGGGATACCCTTAACACCCCTAATCAATTGGTGCTATGTCAACATCGCACGAGAATAATTTTATATATACATACTTTCAAAGAGGCACGTCATTTCAAATCACTTCAATGCGTAATTGGGCTGAAAATCCAAACATGATTAATAAATTTTATACTTTGACTCAAATGCCAAATCATAGTTCATAACCATAATACTCATGCATAGGAATAGCTCATCCATATGTACAAAATGTTGCAAGCACCCATAGTACTCAAAGAGCCATAATCATAAACATATATGTGATAATATTCTTGTCATAACCAATACCTTATAAAAATCATATCATAGAACATAATTGGTCTTAACCCGCATCATAATTTCCATAGAAATCTAATGTCAAGAACACAAATGCCAAGGATGATGTGAGGATAGAATGGATATTAAGATTCAACCTAAATCAACAGTATAATGTGAAATTCTGGTGAAAACATAACTAAATCCACATTTTAAATCGTAATATAATCACACATGCATAAACATGCTTAAAAAGGGACATGCATATTCATAACTTCATACATCTAATATAATTCAACATATAATAGTTTAGATCAACTTAAAATTATCAGATAAGTATAACCCATACATTAATTGAATTTTATAAGAAATATAATGAAAAATCCAATTTAAAGTAGCTAAAATTCAGGAAAATTGCTAGAAAAGATTTGGGTCTCCTTGGTTGAAAGGTACCTAAGATCAAACTCACATACCTTAGCTAATAAAGGAATCTCAAGAAGAAATTTGAAGAAGAATGAGCCTTCCCTTGATTCTTAAGCTAAAATCCCCACTAGAGTTCTTGAAAGACACTTGAGAGAATTTGATTCTAGAGATTAAGGGTTACTCTTGAATGAGGGGTTAGAATTAGTGTAGGAGAGGTTTAGGAATGTAAAATGGGGTTTAAAGGTCTTGAAAAGCCTTGAGGATGGGCCAAAATATCAACAATACCTTAATAAAATTAGACCTTAAATTTTAAACGGGACATCTCACGGATAGCTTCAGGGTCCATGTTCAAGACCCGTGAGGTAACCCTGTCTAGCCGAGAAAAATTTATGAAAAGGGGCATAACTTGTTGCTCCAAACTCGGAATGAGGTGAAACCACATGCATTGGATAGCTAATTAAAAGTGCTTTAATTTGATAGGATGTGGCCTACCCAGTTCATTTTGTGCTAAGATATATGACCATTTAAAGTTGACCCTTCCATTGGTTCTTATGAAAAACTTAGCCCATGGAATTCCTTTGAACTTGGCATGATGTAGGAGGCCTATGATGACCTTAGACAACATAAATAAGCTTGAATTAAATGCTTGAAAGTATACTTAGCTTGAGCTTGAAGATCCCGTACTTAAAAAACTATTTACTAAATAAACTTCACAGAGGGCTTCACGGCCTATGAGACACCACACGATCCATATGAGAGGCTATGTGACTTGAATTTTTTTACAAAATTGTGGCATTTCAAGCCTTGTCCACTACACGGACTACCACATAGTCCATGAAGTGTCACACGGACCGTGAGGTGTCCAATGTAGTCTTTCTTAGTTTAAAAACACCATATTGAAGAGCCAAACCTCAACCAAAGGCCAAGGGGCCACTTCACAGGATGCTATATGGTTTGTGGACATCACACGGGATGTGAGGTCTTCGTTAAGGTGCAATTTTGGTCCAAAGTTCTCCAAAATGAATTTTCAAGCTTTGAGGAGGTCATGCAACATCCGGGTCGTTACATCATCTACCCTTTGGGAGCATTCGTCCTTGAATATGCTAGAACAAGGCTTGAAAGGCTTGACATAGAACATGAAATGTCCAAACAAAAGGTACAATGCATAATTCATCATTTAAAAATCATAAAGTATGTAATACTCATATCAAAATATATTTAAATCATTCAAAACATCACCAAAAATCATTCTCGTGCAAATGTATGCATGTCCAGTCATGAGACTCTAGAGTGGAATAATTGAGACCGTAGGGAATACAGAACGTAATACCATAAGCTTGAGTAGATTGGAAAGCATAGAGGTATTATTGCATCATACTTGATTCCACTACCCACGCAACATTTCAACATGTTGATCCTTGTTGCGAAGCCTCTCCATTTGCCCATCAAAGATCACAATCGGAATTTCCTCATAAGACAAGTTCTCTTTAACCTCAACACCTTCCAAAGGCATAATAGCACTAGTATCACCAACCAACCTTCCCAATGTAGACACATGTAATACCTAGTGACTAGAATTCAAATTCGGAGGGAAATCCAACCTATAAGCTACATTCTGAATCCGCTCAACACCACCCTAAAGACCTCCATACTATGGACTTAACATTCCCTTCTTCCCAAAATGCATCACACCCTTCATAACTGAGACCTTTATATACACCCAATCTCCAATACGAAACTCAAGATCACTCTTTCTAACATCCAAATGAAACTTTTGATGAGTTTGAACCTTCTTCAAATTTTCCCTAACTAATTCTACTCTTTCCATAGCCTCCAACACTAAATATAAGGCTATTTAAGTCATCTTATCTAACTCAAACCATCCGACCAAAGACCTACACCTTTTACCCAATAAGCGCCAAACAGTGTCGTACCAATGCTAGTATGAAACCTATTACTGTAAGAAAACTCAATAAGTGGAAGATGGTTGGCCCAATAACCTTTTAATTCCAACATACAAGTCCTCAACATATTATATAAAGTTTTAATTGTCTTCTCGACTTGTCAATCGATTTGAGGATGAATGGCGATACTCAACTTCACCTTAGTACCAAGTCTCCTTTCGAGATGATTTCAAAGAGTGAGAAGTAAGTTGGGTACCATAATCTGAAATAATAAATGTAGGCACAACATCCAATCTAACCAACTCCCAAACATATAACTTGGCATTGTCTTCAACATTATAAGTAGTCCTAATAGATATTAAGTGAGCTGATTTAGTCAAGCGGTCAACAATCCAAATTGAATCAAATTACTTTTGGATCCACGGCAACCAACCTCAATATCCATGTACACCCCTCCTCACTTCCAAGTATAAATTTCAATATCTTGAATCAAACTACTGGGCTTTTGGTGTTCTGTCATCACTTGTTGGCAATTATAGCATTTGGATGTGAACATGGCTATGTCTTTCTTTGTACTATGTCACCAATATCTCCCCTTAAGTTCCACATATGTTAGTTGGCCCTAGGTGAATCAAATAATGAGAGTTATGGGCTTTACACATGATCACCCTCTTAAGACCACCCATATCTGGAACACATAACCAACCTTGATAACGAAGCGCACCATCTCCTTGTTGGGAGGGAACATCTATATTATTCTATGTGCAACCAACCTCTTCAAAGCAACTGATGACAGATCTAGATCTTGCTTAGCCTTAACATCAACAACCACAGAAGGATTGGTGCCATTCTGAACATTAGTACCACCATTTAAAGTTGGCCAATCTACACCTGATCTAGCCAAATGGTAAGTATCATATGCGAACCCTTCCTTCCCTTCCTCAATAAGAGCCACACTCCCTATAGATAGCCTACTAAGAGCATTATCTTTAACAGTTGCCTTGCCGGGACGATATTATAGGCTCATGTTGTAGTCCTTAAGGACTTCCAACTATTTCCTTTGCCTTACGTTAATATCCCTTTGGGTGAATACATATTGCAACCTCTTGTTGTCAGTGAATCCTTCAATCATAACCAGCCAATCCAAGAAAACATTGTATATCCGAAGGAGCGAGCTTGTCAAATAATTCACATCCTTCATCCACTCCCTTTGACCTCATCTATAAGATCAACTACAATATCTTCTTTGCTAGGTTGCATAATGAGCCCTAAGTAACTCTTCCTATTCGGTATAGAGGAATGGAGACAGGAAATATCATGACACGTTCCATGGCACGATAAGATCATAAAAAAGTGAAACATTTCCTAAAACCCCTTGTAGCCTCTTGCCCATAGATGTGGCATATTTCACCCCCATGAATAAGACTCTACTTGACGCGAGATGTTGGACTCTAAGGACTATTTATTAACTTAGTGCTCTAATACCATCTTTGTTACAACCCGGACCTAGGGTCTAGAAGTGACATGGCCAATGGGAACCGGAGAGTCCCAAAACAAGCCTCAAAGTGTCTAAATTTACATCATCGGTTTAGAAGTGTATTCAAATATTAAACACATAGTTCTATGGGACGGAAAAATAGGACTCACGTTATGGGTTGTCATAGGGGAAATGAGTAACATGAATTCACATAGCACATATCACATAAAGACTAAGGGGCGGGAAAGTATGACTCACTCTATGGGGAAATTCGGGACTCAGGATCTTTAACATTTTGTTTTCACATCAAAATATATATACTTATCGTTATTCTCATAGTCAATACATAATAGAAATATCTAATGTATAACCATAATCATAAACTCCAAATACAACATAGAACATATACCTGTATAAGAGTTTACAAGATGTCCAACAATGACTTTAGTTATAAGATGGGGCAGGGCCAAGACATATTTTGGGCTCACCCTCAAAGTAAACATAGCATAAGCTAAAATAACAGAAGGTTGAGGAATGGTGGCTTGTCCTTGGAAGATACGACTCTCCACAACAAGCAAAACTTGAGATCCAAGCGAAAGTCGTACGGTGGATGATCGTGGTCCTCGATCCCTACATGGCAAGATCATATTAGAAAAAGTATGTGTTAGCACGTTTGAATGTACTAAGTATGTGGGATATCATGATTGTAACTTACCAAAACCTGCATATAATGTTAGATAGCAAGGGCACATAATATTGAAAGAGGTATATAATATGAAAAGTAATATAGCAAGATGCTATGAAAATCATGATGCATGAAATGCAAATGATGTTCATATATTGTGGGGATGTAGCCATAACTGACAACTCAAAGTCATGCAATCTATTAATTGAATTTGCCCGATATTGACCTCCCATCAGGTTAGAGAAGAATACCTGCCAAAGGTTATCTAAAGCACACCTTATGATCCGGTCATTTCGCTTGTGGCGGCCACCTTCCTTATGACATGGTCATTTCAGAAGGATTTCCTTACCAAAACATATCATATCATAAATGAATAGCCATCCCTTATGAACTGGTCATTTCAGTGATGACTACTATTCTTATGCTGGCACATAGTTAAAGGAAAGGGAGATATCCTTGGGGATAGCCCTGACACCCTCAATTAATCGGTGCTATGTCAACATCCCACAAGAATACTTATATGCAAACATACTTTTTAGGAGGCAAGTCCTTTCAAATTAATTCAACGCGTAGTTAGGCTTGAAATCCAAACAACATTCATAAATTTTATACTTAGGATAAAATGCCAAATCGTAGCTCATAGTCATAATACTAATGCATTGGAATAGCTCATTCTTATACACAAAATGGTGAAGCACCCATAATGCTTAAAGAACCATAATCATAAAAATGTATGTAATCATATTCTTGTCATTACCAGTATCTTATCAAAATCATATCATATAACATAATTTGTTTTAACCTACTTCATAATTTCCATAGAAATTCAATGTCATGAACGCAAATTCCATGAATGATGTGAGTATAGCATGGGTTGTTAAGATTCAACCTAAAATAAACAATATAATATGAAATTCTAGTGAAAACATAATTAAATCCATATCTAAAATCATAATATAATCACCCTTGCATAAAAAAGCTTAAAAAGGGGCATCCATATTCATAACTTCATAATCCAATATTATTTATCATATAATATTTTAAATCAACTTAAAATCATCAAATAAGAATAATGCATACATTAGTTGAATTTAATAAACAATACAATTAAAAATCTAGTTTCAAAGTAGCTAAAATTCATGTATATTGGTAGAAAAGTTTTGGGTCTCCATGGTTGAAAGGAACCAAAGATCAAACCCACATACATTAGCTAACGAAGGAATCCCAAGAAGAAATTTGAAGAAGAATGAGTCCTCCCTAGATTCCAAGCTAAAATCTCCACTAGAGTTCTTGAGAGACACTTGAGCGATTTTGATTCTAGAGATTAAAGGTTAGTCTTGAATGAGGGGTTACAATTATTGTAGGAGAGGTTTAGGAATGTAAGGGGGGGTTTAAAGGTCTTAAAAAGCCTAGAGGATGGGCCAAAATATCAACAATACCTTAATAAAATGAGCACTTGAATTTTAAAACTGACTTCTCACGGCAAGCTTCAAGGGTCATGAAGCTCTTCATGGTTTGTGTTCAAGGCCCGTGAAGGTACCCCATCTAGCCCAAATAGATTTAAGGAAAAAGGGAATAACTTCTCGCTCAGAACTCCAAATGATGTGAAACAATATGTATTGAAAGCTATTTCAAAGTTCTTTAATTTGATAGTTCGTAGGCCACCCAGTTCATTTTGTGCGAAGAGATATGACCATTTAAAGTTGGCCCTTCCATCAGTACTTATGAAAAACTTAGCGTATGGAATTCTTTTGAACTTGGCTTAATGTAGGAGAACCATGATAGCCTTAAACAACATCAAGAAGCTTGAGTTGAAGGCTTGAAAGATGAAACTAGCTTGAGCTAGAAGATCCCATGCTTAGAAATTTTATGAAATCAACTTCACAGAGAGCTTCACAGCCCGTGAGACACCACACCATCTATATGAGGGGCCATGTGACTTGACTTGGCTCCAAAATTGTGGAATTTCAATCCATGGCCACTACACAGCCCACCACATGGTCTGAGAAGTGTCACACGGATCATGAGGGCTCCAGTGTAGTATGCCTTAATTTAGAAACACCATATTCAAGAACCAAACCTTAACTAAAGGCCAAGGGGCCACTTCACGACATGCTATATGATTCATGTGACCTCACACGGGTCGTGAGGTCTTCCATGAAGTGCCACTTTGGTCCAAAGTTCTCCAAAATGAATTTTCGAGCTCTGGAGAGGTCGTACAACATCCGAGTCATTATTTCATCTCCCCCTCGAGAGTTCCCAAAGATGTGCCTCGAAACTGACTGGAATCATAATTTCCATATATCTCAAAATCCGTGCGCGATGACAAAAATCCAATTTCATATTCTTGTTCAGAGGTCAAATTGAGTGGGTCATGGGTCTAGCTCCTATTTTAGAGCGCACGAATCACAATTTCAAATTCCCAAAAATTGATTTCCAAAGTGCTTTTCGCACCCCTAGCATGAGGCGCAAAGGGCACGCCACAATGTAAATTTTGCCTAGTTTTTCTATCTCGATCCAAGGCTTTTGGTCTTGAGCCTAAGTGTTCCCATACGTGAAAATGCCTATACTTAGCCTTATTTCATCCTTATATCATTCAAGACATTCTCAAATACTCATTCAAACACTTAGCCAATATTTCATCTCCTAAATTCAAGTCTCAAAACTGATTCGGATCTTAAGTTTCTAAATCAAGCTTCAAGTCTCCATCTCCAATCTTCATCAAGCTATTCTCCAAAGCTAAGGTAAGATGGTTTCTTTCATAGGTTCCTTTCTCCCATAATACCCAATCTTCCTTTTACCTACAATTGCATGATTTAAAGTTTATCTAATCATGGGTCTTATCTATTATGAATTTCACTATGTACTATGTTGGCGTTGCATGAAATTGTGATTGTTTTAGCATGTTTGAACCTATGAATCTAAGATCTAATGTGTGATTTGATTAAGGGTTTCGATGTATTACCAAATATCTATTTTTTATTGTACAGTAAATTTTCTAGCATGATTTCACTGTTGAATTGCATGATTTTTCACTAACACTACACACCCGCCAAGTGTTCGATAAAATGTTTGGTTATGGTTTTCTTGAGGAATTAAAGGCTCAATGCATCTCTTATGATTTGAATGAATATATGATGATGAAAGCAAAGTATGTATATTATTTTATCACTATGATGTGGGGAAAATGACCAAGCCTCACTCCGAAGGTCGTAGGCTTGGGTAACCTTGTGGAGGGGTTTGTGCCTCGATCGCCTCACTCGGAAGGTAGGAGGCCCATGCAACCATCTCAAAGGGTTTGTACCTTGATAACCATGTTGGGGGGTTTGTACTCCATCAACCATAATGTGTGGTTTGTAACTTATCAACTACATGAAGGGGTTTGTACCTCATGCATCTCTCCAAGGAGGTAATAGGCCTTAGATTTGCAAATAGTCTCTTTACCCGTGGATTATGTACTATAAGCATAATTTTACTTCAAGGATCACTCATACATGCCATATTGCTATATGCTTATTCAGTGCCTATGTTATGCATTTTGATTATGGTGCTGAACACTTTTTGCATTGCACCCTACATACTTAGTACATTCCAACATACTAATGCATACTCTATGCCTACATGATGTCAACATGTAGGAACCAAAACCTCGCTTAAGCATCTCCATCCACGTGGATAGTACAATTCCACTCAAGCTTGTTGGAGAGTCTTTCATTTCAGGGACGTTGCTTATGATATCATTCTATGTTCTCAAACTACCTTTCTTCTATGTAAATATTGACTATACAAGTGAGTCGGTTACTTATCTTGGCCCCTGTGCTTATCTATATAGTAGAGATGTTGTTGGACTTGTCATGTGTAATGTTATAAGATTGACTCTCTCTCTCTTTCTATTAGCTTATGTTGTAATGATATAAATGATGTCCCTTAGCCCTATATATCTGTATACTCTTTATTGCTATTTCATTATTTCCATGACCAAGGATGTGTAATGATGTGCTAAGAGGCTTGCTTGGGGTCCCTTCGGGTTCTCCTTGCACCGTGTCACATCTACGCCCTAGGCTTCAGTCATGATAAACTTTGTATCACAGCATTAGGTTGTTAGGTCCTCGGACTCCAAAATACCGCGTCGATTAGAGTGTATCTCATGGTTGTGTTCTTCACCCAACTATGAGCTAGAGGCTATGAGGCATTTAGGAAATGTTTCCCTTCTTCTTACTCTATATCATGCTATAAAAGCTGAGAAAAGGTTTTACCCTTAATGATTGTCCTTTGCTATGCTAGATCAGGTCTTACATGAGAGAGAGAAGAGCATGCGTGCCCGAGGGGCAACCGACTCATTTAGAGCTTCAGGATGCTCTCACTTTTCTAGCACAAGTTATGGCTAACCAAGACAACCAAGGGGCCCAAGCTCCTCATGCTCGTACACCGGCATATCGGTTAAGAGGCTTCATGAGGATGAATCCCCAGAAATTCCATGGGTCAAAGGTGAGTGAGGACACTCAAGAGCTCATTGATGAGGTTTACAAGATTTTTTGCTATTATGGGTGTGAGGTCAGAGGATAAGGCAAAGTTGGCGGCCTACCAACTCACAGGGGTATCACAAATATGGTATAATCTATGGAAGGAAGAGACAGGAGTCAACAGTGTAGTTTTATAGGAAGAGTTCAATGCGACCTTTCTTAAATGGTTCTTCCCTCTTGATCTTAGGGAAGCTAAGTTGGTGGAATTTATGAATTTGAGACAAGGGTCTATGAGTGTGAGGTAGTATGCCCTCAAGTTCAACCAACATTCAAAGTATGCTCCACACTTGGTGGCCGACTCAGGATCTAGGATGAACAAATTTTTGACGGGTGTTTCCAACTTGATGAGTTAGGAGTACCGGTCCACCATGTTGATTAATGACATGAAATTTACCCATTTGATGACCTATGCTGAGAAAATGGATGAGGAAAAGTTAAGGAAGAGAAGAAATCATGAGGCCAAGAGGGTCCGTTTTGAGGGAATATTCCAAAGCTGAAGGGGTGGATGGTTCCACCAAGGCCAAGGGTCTTCTCATGCATTGAAAAAAAGGGTTGCCAATGGTTTTCCAAGGGCTCAAGGTGTTGGAGGTGTGGTTCCTATATATGGGTGCCCAAATTATGGTGGGGGGTCATAGTGGCCCTTTCTTGAGGGATACTAATACGTGCTATGGTTGTGGGGAAATTTGCCATAAGGTGATGGATTTCCTCCGAAATCGCAACAAGGGTAAGGAGTTTCATCCACAAGGTACTAATACGGTTCCTTTAGGGAGAGGTGGTCGACTAGATGGTGCCCTAAGGAATAATTGGTTTTATGCTTTGCATGGGAGGCAAGGGGTTGATGAGGTCCCCAATGTTGTTACCGCTATGTTAAAAGTCTCTAATTTTGATATGTACGCATTGATTGATCTGGGTGCCAGTCTTTCTTTTGTTACTCTCTTAGTTGCCAAGAAGTTCCATGTTGAGCCCAAATTATTGTATGAGTGATATGAAGTGTCTACTCCTATTGGTGCATCTATTGTTGCTAGAAAAGTCTATAGAAATTTCCCTATTTGCATCTTGCATAAGATATTACCTTGTGATCTTGTTGAGTTGGACATGTTTGATTTTGACGTCATTCTTGGGATGGATTGGTTGTATGCATATTATGCTTCTATTGATTGTAGAACCCATAGGGTCAAATTCCAATTCCCAAATGAACCCGTCCTTGAGTGGGAGAATCAAGATGTGGTGGTTAAGGGTAGGTTCATCTCTTGCATTAAAGCTCATAAGTTAGTCTCTAAGAGGTGTCTTTATCATCATGTGAGGGTTAGGGATGTGGAGTCCAAAATCCTTCTCATAGATCTATTCCGGTTGTAAATGAGTTTCTTGATGTCTTTTCAAATGACCTTCCTGGTGTACCTCCTGAAAAGAAAATAGATTTTGGTATAGACCTCCTTCTCGATACTTAACCCATCTCTATTTCCCCTTACCGCATGGCCCCGGCGGAGTTAAAGGAGATGAATGAACAATAAAGGGACTTGTTGGAGAAGGTTTTATTAGTCCTAGCCAATCAACTAGGGGTGCACCGATATTGTTTGTGAAGAAGAAGGATGGTCCCTTTGAATGTCTATTGACTACAGGCAACTTAATAGGGTAACTATCAAGAATACCTCTTCCATGGATTGATGACTTGTTTGAATAATTGCAAGGGGCTACCCATTTCTCTAAGATTGACCTTCGGTTCAGGTATCATCAATTGAAGGTGAGGGAGTGTAATATTCCTAAGATGACCTTCTGGACTAGATATGGGCATTATGAGTTTGTTGTGATGTCATTTGGGTCGGCCAACGTACCGGCCATCTTCATGGACCTAATGAATAGGGTCTTTAAACCCTACCTCAATTCGTTCATTGTGGTCTTCATTGATGACATTTTTATCGATTCACATAATGAGGAGAGCATAGGGGTCATTTGAAGGAAGTGTTGCAAAGGTTAAGGGAAGAGAAATTGTATGCTAAATATTAAGAACGTGAATTTTAGTTGAAGAAGGTTGGCTTCCTAAGTCATGTAGTGTCGTGGGATGGTATTAAGGTGGATCCTAAGAACATTGATGTGGTTAGAAATTGGCCTAGACCATTGACCCCGTCGAATATTAGGAGCTTCTTCGGCTTAGCGGGTTACTACCAGAGATTTGTGAAAGGGTTTTCTTAAATTGCTTCTCCTATGACAAAATTAACTCAAAAGAAGGCTAAGTTTGTATCGACCGATAAGTGTGAGAGGAGCTTCCAAATGTTGAAATATAAGCTTGTGTTTGCTCAAGGTACAAATTCCAAATGTTGAAATATAACCCCTCAATATGGTTCTCAAGGTACAAATTCCTCGATATAGTTACCTAGCGCAAGCCCCGAGTAGGGCATGGTCGCATTCCAGCACTATATAGAAGAAAACCATACACATACATTCATTTCATCATCATATAGTCATTCAACTCATAAGAAATACATTGGACCTTCAATTCCTCAACAAATCATAATTCGGACATTTTATCAAATACTTGGTGGGTGTCTAATGCTATTGTAAAACCATGCAATTTATGGATGAAATTATGCAAGGAAATCTAATGTAAAAACATGGATCAATACTTGGTAACAACCTCAAGCAATATACATCAAAACTCTTCACCAAATCACACAATAGATCTTAGATTCATAGCTCAAAACATGGTAAAACAGTCACAATTTCATGAAGCTTTAACATAGTTCATTGTCAAGTTCAAACTAGAAAACCCATGTGTAAAATCGACATAGAAACATGTATTTTAGCTAAAATGGAAGCTTGGGCACCATGGGTGAAAGAACCTGATGGTTGAAACCCACATACCTTGACTTTGGACAATCCTCAAAGTAGGTTGGACTTGGAGACTTGAAGCTTGAATGAGACATGAAATTGGAGATTAAATATTATTTAAGTGTTTGAGTGAGTATTGGGGAATGTTTTAAATGATATGAAGGTGAAATAATACTAAGTATAGGCATTTTCACACATGGGATCACTTAGGCCCAAGACCCTAAATCCTTGGACCAAGAAAGAAAATTGGCCACAAAAATGAACTGAGGCGCACCCTTGATGCGTTGAACCTTGGGCGTGAAAACGTCACTAGATATCGTATTTTTGCGATTTTCAAAATTTGCTACGATTGCTCTTAAATCAAGATTAGACCCATCCTACACTCAATTTGACCCCATGAACAAGATTATGAAGTCGGATTTCCAATATGATGCACAAATTTTGAGACATATGGAAATTATGATTCTAAACACTTCCGAGGCACATGAAATTATGATTCTAGGCACTTTCGAGGCACATTTTCGGGCACTTTTTGGGGTCGTTTCAATATCCCACCCTTGGGAATATTCTTCCCCGAATGTCAAAGAAACATATACGAGAGATTCAAACATGACAATTTTAACCCACATAAGGATGCAACAATGCACTTAAACATCATTTCAAAAATCTCAACATAAATTTAAAATCATCATGAACTTGTTAATTTAAACATAAACTATGCAATGACATGAGGGCTGAAGAAAAGACTTGAGATAATATAAAGTACATAGATCAATATCTTAGGCTTAAGTAGAGTGGAAAAGATAATGATATCACTTTTGCATATCTGCTTCGCCCTCTCAAGTAGCACCTTCGACTTGTTGGTTCCTCCAAAGGACCTTACCAGGAGCAACTTCGTTGTTCCTTAACCTCTTCACTTGCCTATACAAGATCTCTATCAGAACTTCTTCATAAGTTAAGTTGTATTCAACTACTCCCATAACATCAAGAGCCACAATAGCTTTGGAATCACCCATACACTTCCTCAACATAGACACATGAAAGACCAGATGAACTAATTCCATCTCTCTAGGCAAAATCAACTCATAGGCCACCTTATCAATCCTTCTAATCACCCTATAAGGACCCACGTATCTAGTGGTTAACTTTACATTCTTACCAAAATAGACCACCCCTTTCATGGATGACACCTTAAAATAAACCCAATCAACAACCTTGAATTCAAAATCCCTTCTCCTCACATCAGCGTAAAACTTTTGGCAACTTTAGGCTATTTTCAACCTTTGTCTAATCATCCTTACCTTCTCCATAGTATCCATAACCAGATCCGGACCCAATAGAGCCACCTCTCTAACCTCTAACCACCCAATCGGTGATCTGCAACGTCTACCATAGAGAGCCTCAAAAGGATCCATACCAATGCTGGAATGATAGCTATTGTTATATGCAAACTCAATCAATGGAGTGTGATAATTCCAACTACCCTTAAGCTCCAATACATAAATCCTAAGAATGCCATCAAGTGTTTTGATAGTCCTTTCAGCTTGGCCATCCATTTGAGGGTGAAAGGCCATACTAAGCTTTACCTTGGTTCCAAGACCTCTTTGGAAGGACCTCCAAAAGTGTGAAGTGAATTGTACACCAAAATCCGATATGATGGATAAAGGAACCCCATACTACCTGAGTGTACAACCTAGCATACTCTTCAGCCCCATCTGTAGTCTTAACTGACAGAAAATGAGCCAATTTTTTCATCCTATCAACTACAACCCATATTGAATTAAAACCCTTCCTTGTCTTGGGAAACGCAACCATAAAATTGATATTAGTCTCTTCCCACTTCCAAGTAGGAATCTCTATGTCTTGGGTTAGGCCACCTGGCCATTGATGTTCGGCTTTGACTTGTTGGCAACTATGGCAACCCGAAAAACATTTGGCAATGTCCCTCTTCATGCCACCCCACCAATACACCTCTCTCAAATCCCTATACATCTTAGTAGACGCGAGGTGAATAGAATTAGAAGAATGATGAGCCTCATTAAGAATCTTTTTCTTCAAGCTATCAACACAAGGAACACACAACCTACCTTGGTACCTAAGGGCACCATCTCCCCCTTGGGAGAAAACCTCCACCTTATCATCCTTTACCAATGCCTTCAATTCCAACAAAGCGGGGTCAAAATCTTTCCTAGCTTCACTTCTTTAACCAATGAAGATTTATACCATCAACAACAACAACACCCCCATTATCAACTCCTTCCAACCTAACCCCCAATCTAGCCAACTGATGGACCTCCTTAGCTTCCTTTATGCAACCATCATCAACATGAGCTGGTCTACCCATGGACACCCTGCTCAAAGCATCTGCCACAACACTAGCCTTACCGGGATGATTATGCACACTTATATTGTAGTCCTTAAGAAGTTCTAGCCACCCTTTTTGCCTCAAGTTAAGATCCTTTTGAGTGAAGGCATATTGGAGGATCTTATTATCGGTGAACACATCAATATGCACCCCATATAAATAGTGATGCCATATCTTTAATGCAAATACCATGACAGCTAACTCAAGATCATAGGTAGGGTTGCTCTTTTCATGCTCTTTGAGATGCCTAGAAGCATAGGCTATGACCTTACCATTTTGCATTAGAATACAACCCAAACTAGCTCTAGAAGCATCACAATGCACAATAAACCCCTCTAGCCCCTATGGTCGTAATAATATAGGAGCGGACACAAGATTATACTTCATGGTTTGGAAGCTCTTTTTACACTCATTAGTCCACACAAACTTCCCTTTCTTTTCGGTCAATTTTTTCACGGGAGATGCAATAGAAAAGAACCCATTCACAAATCTACGGTAGTAACCTGCCAGGCCCAACAAGCTCCTAATATCTGACAGGGTCAATGGTCTAGGCCAATTTCTAATCACATCTGTCTTTTTAGGATCCAACTTAATACCATCCCCTGACACCACATGACCTAGGAGGGCTACTTCTTTCAACTAATATTCACACTTCTCATACTTAGCATGCAATTTCTCTTCACTCAACCTTTGCAACACTACCCTCAAATGACCCACATGCTCATCGTCTTTATTTGAGTACATCAAAATGTCATCAAATGAAAACCACAACAAACGAATCAAGGTAAGGTTTGAAGACCCTATTCATAAGATCAATGAAGATAGTCGGTGCATTGGTCAACCCAGATAACATCACAACAAACTCGTAATGCCTATACCTAGTCCGAAAGGCCATCTTAGGAATGTCACACTCCCTCACCTTCATTTGATGGTACCCGGACCGAAGATCAATCTTAGAGAAGTGGCTTGCCCCTTGCAATTGGTCAAAGAAATCATCAATCCTTGGAAGAGGATACCTATTCTTGATGGTGACCCTATTAAGTTGTTGGTAGTCAATATATATTCTAAGAGACACATCTTTCTTCTTCACAAACAACAATAGTGTACCCCAAGGTAATTGGCTTGGCCTAATGAAACCCTTCTCCAATAAGTCCCTCAATTGTGCCTTCAGCTCCTTTAACTCTGCCGGGGCCATACGGTAAGGGCGAATAGAAATAGGTTGAGTCTTGGGGAGGAGGTTTGTACAAAAATCTATTCCCCTTTTCGGGAGAAACACCGGTAAGGTCATTTGGAAAGACATGAACAAATTCATTTACAACCGAAACTGACAAAATAGGAAGGACTTTGGGCTCCATATCCCTAACCCTCATAATATGATAAAGACGCCCCTTAGAGATCAACTTACAGGCTTTAATGCAAGAGATAAACCTACCCTTGACCACCATATCTTGACTCTCTCACTCTAGGATGGGTTTATTTGGGAATTGGAATTTTACCCTGTGGGTTCTACAATCAATTGAGGTATAATATGCAGTCAACCAATCCATCCCAAGAATAACATCAAAATCAACCAAGTACAACTCAAAAAGATCACAAGGAAATATTTTATGCAAAATCCAAATGAGGCAATTTCTATAGACTTTTCTAGCAACAATAGATGCACCAATAGGAGTAGACACTTCATATGACTCATATAATACTTTGGGATCAACATGGAACTTCTTGGAAACCAAGGGGGTAATAAAATAAAGACTGGCAACCGTATCAGTAAATGCATACACATCAAAATCAGAGATTTTTAACATAGCGGTAACAACATCTGGGACCTCATCAACCCCTTGTCTCTCATGCAAGGCATAAAATCGATTGTGCTTTGGGGCACCATCTTGTCGGTCACCTCTACCTAAAGGAACTACATTGGCACCCCAGCCTTGAGGGCTGACATCCTTACCCTTGTTGTGATCACGAGGGAAATCAACCTTTTCGTGACCTGCTTTCCCACAACTATAACATGCATTAGTGTCTCTAAAGCATGGGCCCTTTTGACCCTTAGCACATCTTGGATACAGATCATTAGGAACCATAACACCAACACCTTGATTCCTTTGGAAATCATTGGCGAACCCCTTATTATAAGAATTAGAAGACCCTTAGCCTTGGTGAAATCGGCCACCCCTTCGGCTTTGGAACTTTCTCTCAAAACGGGCCCTCTTGGCCTTATACGCCTCCTTTTACTCAATTTTTCCTCCTCTATTTGTTCCGCATTGGTCATCAAATGGGACAAGTCCATGTCACTAATCCACATGGAGGACCGCCACTCCTCACTTAGCAAGTCGAAAACACCCATCACAAATTTGTTCATCCTAGACCTTGAGTCAGCCACCAAGTGTGGAGTATATTTTGAAAGGTTATTGAACTTGATGGCATACTCCATCACAGTTATAGAACCTTGTATAAAATTTATAAATTCTACCAATTAAGGAAAGTCGCCTTGAACTTATCCCAAAGTACCATATTATTAATTCCCTTCCTCTCTTTCCATTGATTGTACCATATTTGTGCTACCCCTTAGAGTTGGTAGGCCACCAACTCCACCTTATCCTCTGACTTCACACCCATGATAGAAAAATCTTGTAAACCTCATCAATGAACTATTAAAGGTCCTCACTCACCTTTGGTCCATGAAATTCCGAAGGATTCATCCTCATGAAATCTCTGATCCGAGATGCCAGTATAGGAGCATGAGGGGCTTGGGCCCATTGGTTTGATTGATTAGCGATAACTTATGCAAGCAAAGTGAGAGCATCCCGAAGCTCTCCATTAGTTGGTTGCTCCTCATGTGTGCGGGCTCTTCTTCCTCTCATGTTAGGCTTGATCTAGCATAGAAAGGACAATCGTTAGGGGGAAAACCTTCAACTTACATAGCGTGATAGAGAATAAGAAGAAGGGAAATATTTCCTAAACACCACATAGCTTCTTGCTCATAGTTGTGGTGCACAACAAAACCATGAACAAGACATTAATTGATGCAATCAATTGGATGTCGAGGACCTAACAACCTAGTGCTCTGATACCAAATTTTTTACTACCCAAGCCTAGGGCCTGGACGTGACACGGTACATAGGGAACCCGAAGGGATCGCAAGCAAGCCTATTAACATATTATTAAACATCTTTGGTTATGAAAGCAATAAAATACAACAACCGATAGTAAATGGGGATAACCGGGGCTAAGGGACATCTTTCATATAATAGACAACAAGAGTCAAGAGAGAGTCAAAGCTCATAACATAATACAAATCATGTCCAACAACACCTTCAAAACTTAGATACTTAGCGGGGGCTAAGACAAGCTACCAAGCGCAACCTCTAGTCAACATATACATAAAAGAAGATAGTCTTGAAACATAGTATGAGATCATGAACATCTTCCATGAAGTGAAAGACTTACCAAAGAGCTTGAGAGAAGAAGTACTAGCCACATCGAGGAGGATGATCAAGTGGAGCTCCGGTTCCTACATGGTGACATTATGTAGGCATAGAGTATGCATTAGCACATTTGAATATACTATGTATGTAGGATGCAATACAACAAGAGATATGTGCATAATCGAAATGAATAAGTATAGGCAATGAGTAGCTATAGGTAATGAGTATCATATAACAATATGGCATGTATGTGAGATGCTATGTAGTAAATCATGCCTATGTAGAACATAGTATATGTGCAAGAAGAGACCACTATCATATTGGTGGATCATCGCACCCTATCACCCTTGGTGATTAAGGTACCACCCCATCAATTGGTTGGTGGATAATCGCACCCTACCACCCCTGGTGACCGAGGTACAAAATCCCCGACATGGTTATCAAGGTACAAACTGCTCGACGTGGTTGGTGGATTGTTGCATCCTACCACCTTTGGTGACTGAGGTACAAACTCACTGACATGGCTATCAAGGTACAAATCCCTTGATATGGTTATCAAGGTGCAAACCACTCGACCTGGTTACCTAGCGTGCAACCACCGAGTAGGACATGGTCACATTCCAACACTATATAGAAGAAAACCATATACATATGTTCATTTTTTCATCATGTGGCATTTAACTCATAAGACACTGATTGAACTTTCAATTCCTAAAAAAATGATAATCCAGATATTTTATCAAATACTTGGCTACTGTATTATGCTAGTGGAAAATCATATAATTTCTGGATGAATTATGCAAGGACATCTAAAGTAAAACCATTAACCAATACTTGGTAACACCCTCAAGCAATATATAGCAGAATCCTTCATCAAATCTCACAGTAGATCTTAGATTCATAGCTCAAAACATGGTAAAACAGTCACAATTTCACGAAGGTTTAACATAGTTCATAGTCAAGTTCATACTAGAAAACCCATATGTAAAATCAACATAGAAACATGTATTTTAAGTCAAAAGGAAGCTTGGGCACCATGGGTGAAAGAACCCAATGGTTAAAACCCACATACCTTAATTTTGGAGAATCCTTGAAGAAGATTGGAGATGGAGACTTGAAGCTTGAATGAGAACCTTAAGATCCGGATGAGTTTTTGAGACATGAAATTGGAGATGAAATATTATCTAAGTGTTTGAGTAAGTATTGGGGAATGTTTTGAATGATATGAAGGTGAAATAAGGCAAAGTACATGCACTTTCACTCATGGAAACACTTAGGCCCATGACCCAAAAGCCTTGGACCAAGATGGAAAACTAGTTAGAAAAATGAACTGAAGCACGCCCTTGGCACATTGTGCCTTGGGCGCGAAACCTCACTGGAAATCGCATTTTTGCAATTTTCAAAATTTGCTATGGTTTCTCTTAAATCAAAATTACACCCCTTTTCCACTCAATTTGACCTCCTGAACAAGAATATGAAGTGGAATTTCTAATATCACATAGAGATTTTGAGACATATAGAAGTTATGATTCCGCGCACTTTAGAAGCACATTTTCGGCCACTTTTTGGGGTTGTTTCAGAAAACATAATTAAATCCATATTTAAAATCATAATATAATCACCCATGCATAAACAACCTTAAAAAGGGACATGCATATTTATAACTTCAAAAATCCTATATAATTCATCACATTATAGTTTAAATCAACTTAAAATCATAAAATAAGTATAACCCATACATTAATTGAATTAATATGCAATACAATTAAAAATCCAATTTTAAAGTAGCTAAATTTCATGAAAATTTATCGAAAAGTTTTGGGTCTCCTTGATTGAAAGGAACCAATGATCAAACCCACATACCTTAGCTAATAAAGGAATTCGAAGAAGAAATTTGAAGAAGAATGAACCCTCCCTTGATTCCGAAGCTAAAATCCCCACTAGAGTTCTCGAGAGAGACATGAGAGAATTATATTTTAGAGATGAAGGGTTAGTCTTGAATAAGGGGTCAGAATTAGTGTATGAGGGTTTTAGAAATGTAAGGGGGGGGGGGTTAAATGTCATAAAAAGCCTAAGGTTGGGCCAAAATATCAACACTACCTTAATAAAATGAGCCCTTGAATTTTAAATAGGATTTCTCACAGCCAGTTTCACGGTCATTAACTCATTCATCTAGTCTCATTGGTCATTCCTCAACTCAACTAATTACATCAACTATCAATTCTTTTGGTTACATCATTTTTAGGTTCAATTTTTTGACTCATAAGGACTCAATCATGCATCGCTCTAACTCATAGCATTTAGAAGAACAAATGTAAGATTAAAGCATTTAGGGATTCCATAAACTATTTAGGCTCAGATTATTTTCATGCATGCTCATGTAAGTGAAATATGTGAAAATACTAGGAAAACATGCTAGGATTCATGTGATAAGGTAAAATAATCTAATTCAAGTGGTTGAATCATAAAAGCGATAATTTATGAAAGGTTATGTAGAGATACATTAGATTTTAAGAAAATCCTTCAAAAAACACTCGTGAGAAACTCAATTTACTCACATCACCATCAATTTATGTTATAGGGCACATGGAAGAACAAAATTTATATTTTGGTTAGCCTTACATACCTAGATATTTTGAAACTTGAAGTATATTAGATGAATTATCAAGTTTGTCTTCAAACCCTAGCCTTTTTCTCCTTTGGAACCTTGCTTCTACGTTTTAAGATAGTGATTTAGTGTAAAATTGTTAAACTGACAAGTCCAAGGCTTTATATAGGTGTAATAATATCAATCCTAGGCTTAGAAAGAGTAGGAAAAGACAAAAATAATCTTTCCTAATAAGCTTTCAAAAGTCGTCTACAGGCCCATTTATGGCCCGTAGAAATTTCCACGGTCTGTAGGGAGCCTTTCATAAACTTTTGGCCCAATTTCTGAGTTTTTGATTCATTTTACTAGCCCATTTTATGACCTTTAGAAGGTTCTATGACCATAGATGTGTTCGTAAAGTCTGGCGCCAAAAATTGAAGTTTCAGGACTTTTTCTCACGAGTTAGGAGATGAGTCGTAATTCATTCTACGGCCAGTAAAGGGGTTTTGTAGAACAACTTTGCACTTGATAGTCTCCATTAAACAACCATAACTTTTGACTTCGAACTCCAAATGAGGTGAAACTTGTTCTCGTCGAAAAGCTAATTCAAAGGGCTTTCATTTATTAGGTCATAGGCCACATAATTCATTGTGCGACAAGAGTTATGATCATTTCAATTTGACTATTGCATAATCCAATACTAGAAACTCAATTTATAGGAGAGTTTTGAACTCGACTAAGTACTAGAGCTCTTTTATGCTCCTAATACACTTTCCACATATAAGAATCAGGCTTCAAACATAGGTACATGTGAGGAAAGAGTTATGGGGTGTGACAATATCTCCCCCTTGGGATCATTCGTCCTTAAATGATGAGCAACTAGGAGACCTATCAAGAAGAAACTTAAATACTTGCATACTCGAATACTTATACTTCAGAAATCAGTTTTAACTCCAGATTTAGAATTAAAGACCACTTCTAATATCAGCATTAGGCACAAATACAGTTATAGACATGCATACTCAAATGCTCATAGTATCAAGAAGAACATCAATACATAGGTAAGAACTCAACTCAACAACGGGAAAGTAACACGGATAGTAGAAATGATTTATTACTATCCAATTCTTCATCAGAAGACACATATAGGTGATGGTATCTGGTCTTCATATCCAATTCAGCTTCCCATGTATCCTCATCAAAGGATTTTTTTCTTCATAACACCTTTCCTGATACAACCTCTTTGGTTCTCAACTTGCGAACCTGACAATCAAGGATTTGGACTGGGACCTCTTCATAACTCAAACTGTCTGTCACTCTAATGCTTTCAACAGTAACAACCAAGGATGGACCTCCCAAACACTTCTTAAGCATAAAGATGTGAAAGACTAGGTGGATGCTTTCAACAGGCACAACTTTGGTGGTTGCGCTAACTTATAAGATACATTGCCCACTCTCTTTATGGTCTGATAATGGCAAATTTACATCGGACTCAGTTTCAATTTCTCTCCAAATCTCATCATACCCTTCATGGGTGATACCTTCAAATATACCTAGTTATTGACCTAAAACTCCAAGTCTATCCTCCTAACATTAGTGTAGTATTTTTGATGACTCTGTGAAGTTCAATCTCTCTTGGATAATCTTTACCCTCTCCATAGCCCTGATGTACGAAGTCTGGTCCAATCAACTCTGCTTTGCCTACCTCAGACCACTCAATCGGTGATCTACATCTTCTACCATTGAGGGCCTCATAAGGAGCCATTTGGATGGTAGAATAAAAATTGTTGTTGTAGGCAAAGACAATCAGAGGCAAGTGGTCATCTAATTACCTTTGAAGTCGATGACATAAGCCCTCAACAAATGCTCCAAAGTATATATTGTCTGCTCATCCTGACTATCAATGTGAGGGTGGAAAGTATTACAATGGTTTACCATTCTGAATGAACTTCTAGAATTGGGCAATGAACTGAGTACCTCCATCCAATATTATGGACAAAGGAACTCCATGCAATCTGACAATCTCCCTTGGGTATAACCGAGCACAATCCTCTATAGTGTATATTATCTTTACCACTAAGAAGTATGTAGATTTTGTCATCTGATCAACTATCACCCAAATTGAATTATCCAAAACTTTTAGCTACTCTACATGGCCTTTGATGGCCAACTTTAACTTGTTGGCAATTCGGGCATGTAGAGATGAACTCAACTATGTCTTTCTTCATTCCAGTCCACCAGTGGACTTCTCTCAAGTCATGGTACATCTTGGTAGACCTTGGGTTGATGGAATATCTTGAACTATGGGCCTCTACCATGATCCTCCGTTAAAGACTATCAACATCTGGATCCCACAATTTGCCTTGATACATCAATACTCTATCTCACCCTTTGTCAAAAGCCATCACCTTCTGCTTATATATACTACCTTTAAATATAATAAAATAGGATCATGGTCTTGTTTCTCCTTCACCTCTACTACTAGGGATGATGCAGGACAATTATGCACAAGAACTCCTTCTTCGCCTGATTCATCTAGTTGAACTCCCAATCGTGCCAGTTGGTGAACCTTTTTGGCCAACTCCTTTTTCTCTTCCTCCATATGGGTGGTGCTCCCCATGGATAACTTCCCAAGAACATCAACAACCATATTAGCTTTACCTAGATGGTAGAGGATGCTCATGTTGTATTCTATGAGTAACTCAAGCCATCTCCTCCACCTCAAGTTAAGCTCTTCCTGGGTGAAGACATATTGCATGCTCTTGTGCTCTATGAACACATCTACATATGCTCCATACAAGTAATGGCACCAAATCTTGAGGTCAAACACCACCACAACTAATTTAGGCCAAGTGTTGGATAGTTCCTCTCATAGTTTTTGAGTTGTCCGAAATCATAGGCTATGACCTTACCCCTCTACATTAGAATACATCCCAATCCCACTCTAGAAGCATCACAATAGATCATAAAATCATCTGACCCTTCAGATAGAGTCCATACTGGTGCAATCATTACTCTAGTTTTCAATTCCTGAAAACTCTTTTCATACTCTTCAGACCACTGAAACTTAGCTTTCTTTTGAGTCAACTTAGTCAACGCGAGGATATGGAAGACAATCTCTCAACAAATCTATGATAGTAAACAGTCAAAACCAGAAAATTCCTTATGTCAATTGGAGAGATGGGTCTAGGCCAGTTCTTTTAGCCTCAATCTTCAGCATATCTACTCGAATACCATCACCCAAGACAACATGGCCACAATATGATACTGATTTAAGCCAGAACTCATATTTTGATAATTTGCCATATAATTCCATATCTTTGACGGTCTTAAGATCAATTTAGAGAAGATCAGCATGATCTTCCTCATCTTTGGATTACACCAGAATATCATCAATGAACACATTCATAAAAAAGTGATGATACTGAATGAATACTTTGTGCATCAATTCCATGAAAACGGCAGGAGCATTTGTCAATCAAAAAGACATTACCAGAGATTCAAAGTGACCATATCATGTTTGAAAAGCCATCTTCGGGACATCACATTCCCTTACATTCAACTGGTGATAGCCTGATCTGAGGTCCATCTTGGAGAAAATAATAGCACCCTGAAGTTGGTCGAACAAGTTGTCAATCCTCGAAAGGTGATATTTGTTCTTAACGGTCACCCTATTCAATTTGTGATAATCTATACACATTCTGATGGAACTATCTTTCTTTCAAACAAATACGACAGGAGGGCCCCATGGAGAGACATTTGGCCTAATAAATCTCTTATCTAAGAGATGCTTTCATTGCTCTTTCAGTTCTTTTAACTTCGTAGGGGCCATTCCATATGGGGAAATAGAGATGGCTGAGTATCGGGGAGAACATTGATCCCACAATCAATCTCCCTATCAGGAGGGACTCCAGACAAATCATTAGGAAATATATCAGGAAACATATCGACAACTAGAACTGACTCCAAAAGTGGTGACTCTACATTATCAGCCTTAACCCGCACGAGGTGATAGATACATACTTTAGGAATTACTTTTTTCCCTTAAGGTAGGAAATAAACTTACCATTAGGAGCAGTAGAATCACCCTTCCCTTCTATGACAGGATCACTTGGAAATTAGAATTTGATAGTTCGGGTTCTAAAATCAACAAAGGTATAATAGGTGTGCTGTCAATCCATGCCAAGAATCATACCAAAGTCGACTATCTCTAACTCAACTAAGACTGCCAAAGTATCTCTACGATAGATAGACACTATGCAATCTCTAAATGTCCTCTTAGATTGAATGGATTCACCAGTAAAAGTAGAAACATTAAATGGCTCAAGAAGACATTTAGGAAATTCTCAAACATACCAACCACACATGGAGTTATAAATGATAAAGTGGCACCTGGGTCAAGCAAAGCATATAAACTATCGGAAAAGACTCGAAACATACCCATGAGAACATCTAGTGCCACTACTTGATCCTGTCAATTTCGCAACGCCTACAGACAGTTGGTACCCCCGCCCGTATTAGTTGTGGCACCTCACTGTGGTGCTGTTGAAGAAAGAGTTTTATTGACATCATCATCACTCCTCCTCAAAGGGTAGTCATTCTGGAATTGACCAGCCTATCCATACCTATAGCAAGCATTGGTTCCCTCACAGCACTCGCCGGGGTAGAGTTTTCCACACTTGCAATATGGTGGTTTCCCCTTCGAACCTCGAGTAACACTAGCTTGGGATTAAGAACCCTGAGCTTTGAAATTCTGATAACGTTGAGACTTTGGATGATAATTGTTACTCGAGGCTAGTCACTTGCTGAAGATGGTGCATAGTTCAAAGACCTCTTCTGAAAATTGGACTTTTCCCCCTTACTTTGCTTATGCTAGTTAGGCTCATGCCCTGCTGACTTTGCTTTTTGCTAAAGTTCTCCTCTCTATCCCTCTTCGTTTCCTCCTCAAGTTGTTACACATAGACTAAAAACCTAGAGATTTCCACATCCAGAATCAGAAATGTCGCCTTGCACTCCTTTTTTTAGATGCTTGCCCAAGTTGGATATAACCTTTCTCATCCGATACCTCCCATCGGGGAGAATCATTGGAGCATACCTCGATAGCTACATGATTTGAGGTTATATTGTTTGACAGTTATCCATTCCTGCTTCAAGTTAACAAACTTCTCAACCTTGGCTTCCCTCAACTCTCGTGGAATGAAGTGAACGAGAAAGGGACTACTAATCTTCCCAAATGGCAGGCTTAGCATCTTCGCCTCGGCTTTCTTTCCATTTATTGTACTAGACATTTTCCACACCCTTAAATTGATAGGAAGCAAGTTTAACTCCCTCCATTTCTATCGCATGCATGGCTTTTAACACCTTCCACATCTCATCAATGAAATTCTAGGGGTGTTCCTCAACTATAGACCCTGTGAAAACTTGTTTATCCTCAGAAAATCTCTTAGTCTAGTGGCAACTGTTGGCTCTTGAGAATTAGAACTAGGAGTTTTTGGACTCCGTTTCCTATTTTGAGCAGCTACCAGTTGAGTGAGCATAGTCACAGATCCTTTGAAGTCAACCTCTGTGGTAGGAGCAGGTCGAGCAATAGGTGTCTGTGGAACATCAGTGGCTCTGGCTTGTCGACATCGGCCACTCATTTCCATCTGAGTAAGTACCTCTGAAGTGGGATTCCTAGAATTGGTGTCTAAAGTATCCTAGTGGGTCATGGTACATCTTAGAGGCATGATCTGCAAGTGCATAATGCACGAGTTAGAAAAGAGTTTTGTAGAGTTTTTAACTCTATCGCACAAACTCAGAAAACAAAAATGTGAAACAATTTCTAATGTCCTATAGCCTCTTGCTTATGAAATGTGGTGCACAACACACCTATAAACTAGACTCTACTAGATACGAATTGATAGACTCCCTACGACTCTTAATCATTGTGCTCTGCTACCAAGTTTATCATGCCCTAGGAGGGAACCCTTGGTGCGGCCAGCACTCAGAGATTATTGTTAGTCCTAAAGCAAACCAGTCAACCTCATGATATTAGTTCAATCATATTTAATAGCGAAAAACAACAATGGAGAAGAATACTCAAGGAAAATGAATGATAACCGATAATAAAAGGGCCAAAGGCCAAACAAGCTATCCTTCATTTAAGACTAGTATGAAAGAAAGTAGTCAATAATAACATCCAATAATCTCATCAACAATCTGGACAATGAAGTCTCTAAAACATCTGAATAATGGTGCCAATAACAGACCCATGGCTATATATAAATAGAATAAGATAAGTTATTCAAGATAAAATGGAAACATAACATCCACCGAGAGTAGGGGAGGACTCACCAATCAATTGAAAGCAAATAGGTCCTGAACGGGGCACCTGCTGAGTACCACTAGTACTTGTCTCTACATCGTGAAAAGATGCAGGCCAAAATGGACATAAGTACGTGAAATGTATGA
Source organism: Solanum clarkiae (assembly GCA_011800125.2). Lineage (NCBI taxonomy): Eukaryota > Viridiplantae > Streptophyta > Magnoliopsida > Solanales > Solanaceae > Solanum > Solanum clarkiae. The sequence continues at coordinate 1,097 of JAABOM020078018.1, read as the reverse complement.
GCATGTAAAATGGCTGAAAAAAACATGTAAAGGAAGAATAACATCATCTCAACATAACTCAACTTAAGAAACAGGAAACTCAATCATCATGTCAAGAGTCTAAAGAAGGAATGCAGTTTAAATAATGACTACTCATCTATAATATATGTGTCATCCAATCAAAGTATTATCAAGGTCTAATTGGCATAGAACATCTATATATCATCCAATCAAAGTACTATCAAGGCATAATTCAAAGTTTCTCTAATCAACAACCATCACCTATGAGTCGATGATAATAAAACAAAGCGATGTCATTGTGAAATCCATCCAATACACTACCGAGGGTATAGGACATTGCATCAATGGATCCAAAATCAGTAACGTCGAGTCCTTATTTTCGGACAGTAGGAAACATCTGATTTTATAATTCAATCCTCTCCTACACCAGCTACACAGTTATTGAGTTTGAGTTGCACTTACTCTTACACCATTCTATGCTTAATACTCCTCCCAAGACTCAATATTCTCATAAGATATCAAACTTATGGTTAACTCATTAATCTAGTCTCATTGTACATTCATCAACCCAACTCATCACATCAACTATCAACTCTTTTGGTTACATCATTTCAAGTTTAATTCTTGACTCATAAGGAATCAATCATGCATCATTCTAACTCATAAAATTATGAGATCAAATGTAGAATTAAAGCATTTACGGATTCCTTAGACTCTTTAGGCTCAGATTATGTTCATGCATGCTCACATAAGTAAAATAGGTGAAAATAATAAAACATCATGCTAGGGTTCATGTAATAAGGTAAAATCATTTGAATCAAGTAGTTAAATCATAGAAATGATAATTCATGTAAGACTATGTAGAGATGCATTAGATTTTAAGAAAAATTGTTAAGAAACATGTCACGCCCAAAGTCTGGTTAGGGCGGACTGGCACACGTTGCCGATAAGGCACGGGAGAACCAACCTGTATCTATGCACTTTCTGTACATATTATAAGGGATTTCTATATTTGACACGCCTTTAAGAAAATAAACAGTGATAACAAGCCAAAAGGAAATGCATATGGCTAGGCCATTGGGGCCACGGTGTTTAAA
>JAABOM020077998.1:0-33194 GCA_011800125.2 Solanum clarkiae | reverse complement strand
ATTGGACCATGAAAGCAGATGTTTCCTTTGTCCCAAAAGAGGACTTGACAGACTTTTGGATCCATTGACAGACTCGTTCTTTACCCTGGAAAGGTATGGATGGATGTCGCAACTATATCTTTTTGTTGTATCACTACCGGCTCATAGATAATGATTGTTGGCTATAGAAACTCCCAAATAGGTTTCGTAATGATAGAACTCTGATGTGATGTGAAGACTTGATGCTTGATAGCTAGTGAGATGATAGGGTCTTGTTTATTATATCTTAAGTGAGGCTGAGTGACTGATGAGTGTCAATAATACTGTTTCTTTTTTCTTATCCCATTTTACATATAGTATATTCCATGTACTAATGCCCCTCTGGTGCTGCATCATTTTATGATGCAAATACTATAGACCGAGGACTTCAGCAGCCCGATCATTGAAGTTCAGAGCTCTTCATTTTTGACAGTGGTGAGTCCTCCCCAGCATTCAGAGGATATTTAGTTTCTAAATGGATAGTCTTTTATTTATCAGTTAGTAGCCACGGCCTGTCATGGTACTATATTAGATCGTAGCATAGGGGCGTCATAGATATAGACATAGATGTTGATGTTGATGTCGAGGATTCTTTTCCCTCATACTTCTTTCCTTTGTTATTGAGACTTTTTGTTATCTATTCTGCTTTCTTATGCTAGACTGATGTTGATATATAAGCCCATTGATAGGATAACATTTATATTCATTATATCATATCTTTTTCGCTGATGAATTGACTGAACAATGGCAAAAAGACTGAGTGGTCAGGTTGGGGGCTACCGATAGTCTCTGAGTGTCAGTCACGTCTAAGGTACCCTCACGGGGTATGACAAACTTGGTATAAGAGCCCAGAGTTCGAGTCTCCTAGGGAGTTTATGAAGCCGTGTCTAGTAGAGTCTTGTTTATAGGTGTGTTGTGCACCACACTTCATAAGCAGGAGACTATAGGACATTAGAAAGTGTTACCCTTCTTCTATGATCTGAAATCGTGCTGTAATGGTAACTCGTAAAATCCTGCTTTTAACTCGTGCGTTTACGCTTACAGAAAATGCCTCCCAAGAGAACAACTGCTCAAAGAGATGCCACATCCCCCATACACCCAACCGGAGGCTCCTGTGCAGACTGAGACAAGGAGACGGGGATGCCCTGCTAGGACTGCTGAGGTCCCTCAGGCGCCCCCTGCTCATCCCTAGCCAGCTCCCACTACTGAGGCAGAATTTAGAGCATTCATCACAATGCTAACTCAGTTGGTGGCCTCACATGGGAATAACTAGGGTTCTCAGGCTCCTAGTTCTAGACTGCAGGAGCCTTTAGCTGCAACTCGGCTCAGGGACTTTTTGGATGAACCCGCCAGTATACATGGGGCCAAAGGTGGAGGAGGACCCCCAGAATTTCATCGATGAGATATACAAAGTCCTGAGGGCCATGCACGCAACTAAGATTGAGGAAGTTGAGCTTGCATCCTACCAGCTGAAGGACGTGGCCAATGTATGGTACACTCAGTGGGAGGGGAGTAAAGGTGAGGATGCGAAGCCTGCAGCATGGGATGAGTTTGAAGCTGTCTTTCTTGATCACTTCTTTCCACTAGAGTTGAAGGAAGCAAGGGCAGATGAGTTCGTGAATCTGAAGCAGGAAGGAATGACTGTGAAGGAGTACGACCTTAAGTTCACCAAACTGTCAAGGTATGCTCCCGAGATGGTGAAAGATATGAGATAGAAGATGAGGAGATTTGTGTCTGGCCTAGATAGACATGTGCAAAGAGAGTATAAGGCTGCCTTACTGATTCTGGGCATGGACATTTCTAGACTTGTTGTGTATGCCCAGCAGACGAAGGAAGATAAGAGGAGGGATAGAAAGGAACACTTGAGCAGAAAGGCGAAGTCAGCGGGATATGAATCTAACCCGCAGAGACAAAACAAAGGTGACAAATATTATTTACAGAAAAGATCATCACGTCCTGCACCATCCACAGCCAATGCGCCCACGCAACCAATCAGGTATGATCAGAAATCTCAGGGTCATTAGAATTTTAGGAGCCAGGTGCCCAATCTCAGGCCAGTGTGACTCAAGGTATTAAAGGAAAGCCACCTTGCAGCAAGTGTGGTAAGCTTCATCTGGGTGAGTGTCGTGTGGGCGAGGATGTGTGTTATGCTTATGGTCAGGTTGGTCATTTCAACTATAAGTGCCCGAAGAGGAGGTGAGGTGAGGGGAGCGGCAGGGCTTAGTCTTCGACAACACCTCTAGCAGGTAATCAATAGAGGGGTGCTACTACTATGGGTACAAGAGGCGGTACAAACCACCTTTATGCTATGGGTAATCGATAGGAGCACATGGATACAACAGATGTTGTCATGGGTATGATTCATGTCTTTGCTTATAATTGTTATGCGTTGATTGATCGAGGTGCCATCTTATCTTTTGTAACTCCTTATGTGGCTAGAAAGTTTGGTATTCTTTCTGAGTGTTTACTTGAGCACTTTTCTGTCTCTATCCCCACTGGAGAGTTTATCTTAGCTAAGAGAGTTTATAAGGATTGTGTAGTGTCTATCCATCATAAAGATACATTAGCTGATTTAGTGGAGTTGGAGATGGCCGATTTCGATGTGATAATGGGTATGGATTGGCTTCATGCCTGTTATGATTCTATTGATTGTAGAACCCAGATGGTTAGGTTTCAATTTCCTAATGAGCCTGTTTTAGATTGGAATGGGAGCTCTGTTGTCCCTAAGGGAATATTGATATCCTATCTTAGAGCTAGAAATTTGATATCGAAGGTGTATTTACCACCTCATGCGAGTGAAGTCTGATGGTGTTAAGTCTCCCAATCTTGAGTCAGTCCTGATAATGAATGAGTTCCTGAGGTCTTTCATGATGATCTTCCCGGAGTCCCTCCTGATAGAGAGATTGACTTTGGGATTGATGTTCTTCCCGAGACCAAACCTATCCCAATTCCACCCTATAGAATGGCTCCTGCAGAGTTGAAAGAATTGAAAGAGCAATTGAAAGGCTTGTTAGAGAAAGGTTTCATACGGCTTAGTGTCTCACCTTGGAGCACGTTGAGGATATGTATAGACTACTGACAGTTCGACAAGGTGACCATAAAGAATAAGTACCCTTCTCCCAGAATAGATGATCTTTTTTACCAACTTCAGGGTACTACTTGTTTCTCCAAGATATATCTCAGATCGGTTTACCATCAGTTAAAGGTGAGGGAAAGTGACATTCCTAAGACAGCCTTTAGGACATTGTATGGCCATTATAAGTTCTTGGTCATGTCCTTTGGGTTAACAAATGCACCGACAGCTTTCATGGACTTGATGAACAGGGTATTCAGACCATATCTTGATATGTTTGTGATCGTATTTATCGATGACATCCTAGTGTATTCGAGGAATGAGGAGGAGTATGCAAATCACCTTAGAGTAGTTTTGCAGACACTCAAGGATCATGAGTTGTATGCAAAATTCTCCAAGTGTGAGTTTTGGCTCAAGTCATTAGCTTTCTTAGGCCATATCATTTCAGGAGATGACATTCGGGTGGATTCTTAGAAGATTGAGGCAGTTAAGAACTGGCCAAGACCAACTTCTCCAACAAAAATAAGAAGTTTCTTGGGTTTGGCTGGGTACTACCACAGATTTGTGGAGGTTTCTCTTCTCTGTCAGCCCCTTTGACAAAGCTGACTCAGAAGAAGGCCAAGTTTCAGTGGCCTGAGGCATGTGAGAAGAGCTTGCAAGAGTTAAAGACTAAATTGACTACGACACCAATGTTGATATCTCTAGATAGGATATGTGACTTTGTGATATATTGTGATGCATCTATAGTTGGATTGAGGTGTGTGCTTATGCAGAGAGGAACGGTGATAACGTATGCTTCCAGACAGCTTAAGATTCACGAGAAGAATTATCCGACTCATGATCTTGAGTTGGCAGCAGTGGTGTTTGCACTTAAAATCTGGCATCATTATCTGTATGGAGTGCATGTGGATATGTTCACTGACCACAAGAGCTTACAGTATGTGTTCAATCAGAAAGAGCTTAACCTGCGTCAGAGGAGGTGGCTGGAGTTGCTCAAGGATTATGATATGAGCATCCTCTACCACCCAGGTAAGACTAGCGTTGTTGCTGATGCTCTTAGCAGGATGTCTATGGGTAGCACTGCCCATATGGAGGAGGGGAAGAGAGAATTAGCCAAGGAAGTGTATAGATTGGCTCGATTAGGAGTGCAGCTTGAGGAGAACAATGAAGGCAAGGTCGATGTTCAGAATGGTTCTGCTTCATCCTTAGTGTTTGAGGTGAAGGAGAACAAGACCAAGACCCTGTCTTACTCCAATTGAAAGAAGCGGTTCACAAGCACAAGACTCCAAAGGGAGAGATGGGGTATTGAGGTATCAAGAGAGATTGTGTGTACCTGATGTTGATGGTGTTCGAGATAGAATAATGGCCAAGGCTCATAGTACGAGGTATTCCATTCATCCTGGCTCCACTAAGATGTACCACGACTTGAGGGAAGTTTATTGGTGGAATGGGATGAAGATAGACATTGCGGAATTCGTTTCCAAGTGCCCCAATTGCGAACAGGTTAAGGTTGAACATCAGAAACCTTGTGGGTTAGCTCAGAATTTCAAAGTTCTGGAATGGAAATGAGAGGTGATCAACATTGACTTCATCACGGGCTTACCCCGATCCCGAAAGCAACATGATTCAATTTGGGTGATTGTAGACAGGATGAATAAATCAGCCTACTTCGTGGCGGTGAAGACAACTTATACGGCTGAAGGGTATGCCTGACTTTACATTTAGGAGATTGTGAGATTACATTGGGTTCCCTTGTGTATCATCTTAGACAGAGGAGCTCAATTCACCTCTCAATTTTAGAGATCCTTCCAGAAGGGATTGGGTACGAAGGTGAACTTAAGTACCGCTTTCCACCCTCAAACAGACGGGCAGGCAGAACACTATCCAGACTTTGGAGGAAATGTTGAGAGCATGTGTAATTGATTTCAAAGAAAATTGAGATGATCACTTACCACTGATTGAATTCGCGTATAATAATAACTATCATGCCAACATTCAGATAGCCCCGTATGAGGCATTGTCTGAGAGGAGGTGTAGATCCCCAATTGGCTGTTTCGAGGTGGGTGAAACTAAGTTAATCGGGCCGGACCTCGTACACTAGTCTGTGGAGAAGGTGAAAAGTCATCCGAAAAAGGTTGAAGATAGCTCAGAGTCGCCAGAAGTCATATACAAATGTGAGAAGAAGGGACTTGGAGTTCGAGGTAGATGATTGGGTGTACTTGAAAGTGTCACCCATGAAGGGTGTCATGAGATTTGGTAAGAATGGGAAGCTAAGTCCCCGTTACATCGGGCCACACCATATTGTAAGAAGGATTGGAAAGGTTGCCTACGAGTTAGACTCACCTTCCGAGCTAGATGGAGTTCACCCAGTGTTCCACATATCTATGTTAAGGAAGTGTTTGGGGGATCCAGCCTTAGCGATTTTGGTGCAGAGTACGGATGTGAAAGACAGCTTAGCATACGAAGCATTTCTAGTCTAGATTCTTGACCGACAGGTTCGCAAAATGAGAAATAAAGAGATAGCCTCCGTTAAAGTCCTATGGAGGAATCAATTTGTTGAGAAGCAACATGGGAAGCTGAGGAAGCGATAAAGCTCAAATACGTGCATCTATTCGTGCCAAGTGATGATGACGTCAAAGGTAAACATTCTTATTCTTACCAATTCTGAATATTTCTTTCCATTAAGTGATGCCTTGTGTTATTCTACCCCTGAGTCTAAGACGGAGATAGATGGATAATGGATAGTGAGAGTTCGAGTGTTCTCGAGTAAGGAATGAGATGAATAATGAGGTTATTCGAGTCCCTGTTCGAACTTTACTCATCATTCGAGGACAAATAATTCCAAGGGGGAGATGATGTAACACCCCGTGAAATTACGAAAATGCTTCTAAACTTGATCGTGCGCACAACGTATCTTCCCAAGATCTAATAGAAAATACAAAATCAGATTTGCAATCAGTGCGAAAAATTAAGTTGGAAAATGATCTCGACTCGGCTTTATCACGCAAAAATGCGAATTATAATTTTTAAAGTGAGCTTAAAACAGTGAGGATTTCATGCCCCTTCCGCAACGTGAAGAGAACGCGGAACCACACTTTAGTTTTTTGAAAAAATTCGACAGAAATCAAAATTTCCGAAAAAGTGTATATTTACATGGGGAAGACAATTTTTTTCATTTAATTCGGGAAGGGCAGTTTTGTCCTTCCTGACATATTTTTATATCCCCAGATCAGTTTTTAAGATGTTTTTCGTACAAAAGGGTTTAGACCCATTATTTCCAAAGCTTTCTTACACTAAATTAGAGAGAAGAAGAGGAGAGTCAAGCAAGAGTTTCAAAAATCTTCCAAAGTTCTTCAAAGAATTTTCATTCCCAGGTATGTAAAGGCTATCCAAAAGCATGGGATTGATCTCCCATGTGCCAATGTTGAGTTAAGATAGCATGTTCATGTCTAAAAGCTTTGATTTATGAATTCTTGAAGGTTCTTGAATAATTTCTTTAAGTTCTTGATTGTCTCTTTTAAATTCTTGAATAATTGCTTAAATTCTTATACACTATTTTGAATTCATGTTTTAAATTCCTTAACCCATAAATTTTATATCATAAACTAATGATCATCATGTTTAAAGTTTACTATATATTTATTTGATTATGTGATTGTGATTTAACCTTTAGAATTCCTCTCTATAAAGACTTGAATAATGAATTTGGGTGATGAGAGTTCTTGATAGATTGATATACTTATGAGCATATTGAGTCTTGGGAGGAGTATTAGCACCAAAATGGGTAAGCATGTGTCCCACTCGAATCCATTAACTATATGGCTAATGTAGGAGAGGATTGGACCATGAAAGCGGATGTTTTTTTTGTCCCAAAAGAGGACTTGACAGATTTGGGATCCATTGATAGACTCGTCCTTTACCTCGGCAAGGTACTGGACGGATGTGGCAATAACATCTCTTCGTTGTATCAGTACCGCATGATAGGTAGTGGTTGTCGGTTATAGAAACTCCCAGATAGGTTTCATGATGATAGAACTCCGATGTGATGACAAGGTTTGATGCTTGATAGCTAGTGAGGGGATAAAGTCTTGTCTCTCATACCGGAGGTGAGGCTGAGTGATTGCTGAGTGTCAATTATATTGTTTTCATTTTCTTATCCCATTTTACATGCAATACATTCCACGTACTAACGCCTCTCTGGCGCTGCATCATTTTATGTTGCAGATTTGATAGATAAAGACTTCAGCAACATGATTGTTGAGGTTTAGAGCTCTTTATTCCTGACAGTGGTGAGTCCTCCTCATCATTTGGAGGATATTTATTTTTTTGATTGGATGGTCTATTACTTAATAATTAGTAGCCATGGCTTGTCATGGTACCGTCTTAGACTACAGTATAGAGGCTTCATAGACATAGACGTAGCTGTTGATGTTGATGTTGATGTCGAGGGTTCTTTTCCCTCATACTTCTTTTCTTTATATTGAGATTTTGGTTATCTATTCTTTTTTCTTGTGATAGACTAATGTTGATAGTATGAGCCCACTAATAGGATAACACTTATATTCATTATATCATTTCTTTTCCGCTGATGAATTGACTGAACGATGGTAAAGATACTGAGTGATCCGCTTGGGGGCTAGCAATAGTCTCCGAGTGCCAGTCACGTCTATGGTACCCTCCCGAGGCATGACAGTTTCAAAACTCAGCCATATCTTGAGTAAGTGTTAAATTACGTTAACTTTAAATTATAAAGTTAAAATTGAGATCTAACTCACAAAAATGTATTTGTCAATAACAACTTGTTTGTAAACACATGGGGCAACGAAGCTATATATACAAGATTTTCAACATGGTTAAATAGTTATGTAAGTGTGAAAGTTTAAACATATTGAATCAATAAGTATAACATATTCATTTTATACCTAAATGTACTATATTCAATACAATCTCTAGGTTTATAATGAATACTCAAACGTCGAATATTCACCATTTGTGAGAAAAATCACACTCAGACCTTATTCTCAACTTCATACACTCCATAAGTACTATGTGAATGGTTTTAAGTTTCAAACTGAAGAAGTTTCTATGCACAAGAAAATTAATAACAGTGGTGTGTATGTTCAAGGTGATATCGACGGTAACGACAATACTACTGAATATTTTGGTGTCATTCAAGAGATTGTTGAACTAAGATACTTAGGTTGGCCTAAGAAAAAGATCGTATTGTTTCGGTGTAACTGATTTGATCCTTCACAAAGAGGCACAAGGGCGGACCAACAACATAACATTGTTGAAGTTAAACACACCAGACAATACACAATTTATGACCTTTTTATCATTGCCCAAAATGCTAAGCAAATCTATTATGCTCCATATCCATTTCGTAGAGATAAGGCCCATTGGTGGGTTGTTATTAAGACAAAACATGTGAGAAGAATAGAAATTGAGAATGTGTTAGATGTGGCGTACCAAAATGATATTGCACTTGTTTAATAACAAGCAGATGTTGAGTTGGAAATATCACTAAAACATCCTCAACACATACTAGAAGAGGTTTCTGATGTGAGCTTATAATACCAAATGTTGAGGAAGAAGTAAACAAGGAATACGAATCATTTGAGGAGGAGGAACTGGAGGAAAAGAATATGAAACAACTGAGGAGAAAGAATCGGTGGATGATGAAAATGAAAGAAGCGAGGAGGAATAGAGCGATATATTATAACTAGTATGTACGCTATTTATTGTACTAACATTAAATTTATTTAAATTTTTTTAATATATCAAATTATTACTTTACATGCAGATGTCATCTGATAGTGATGGTAATAGACCTCGAGATCATCTTGGGGCAAGCAGTTCTAGTATGAACAGGAAGAAAAAGACTAGGACTCGTATTGATCCTGGGGATATTCCATAGCCGCGCAACTATTTCTCCTACCATTGTAGTTGTTTCGTTTGAGACTATGGATCCTATGACTTACCATAGTCAGTTTTGGAGACAACACGATGCTTTTTCCTCATCACAGCCTAGGTTCACTTTATATGACCAGACTATCCCGCTACCCACAGTGATTGTTCCACGACCTCACAAACTATCATCTTCGGGTACTCTATATCCTAGTATTCTGTCTACCTCATGTCAGTCTCTTCCCCTATCATCCCTTAGACTTCGAGATTCTAGTGATGAGGCTGTCACTCCTCCATTGACTCAACATAATGTGCATCCTTCGATATCAACTTTACCTGCTTCTGCTGCTACTCCCGCAACACCAGATGTCACAGGATTAGATCCTGGCCAGCAAGACAGGCTTGGGAGAGTTTTGATAGTACCTGATGGAGTCTCGTAAGTTTGTTCTTCTATTTATTTATTTTTTTCTACATTACTAAATATTCATGAAGTAATATTTTTATTATATGTCTTGCAGGTGGCATCCATCGAAGGATGCTGCCAGGGCCTTACAGGAGAGTGTTAAGAGGCTGTTTAATGAGCCCTATCATTTCTGGGGAGAGATTCTAAGCAAACTTCATCTGGCCATGTTTAATGAGCTTAAGGTATATGCTTAGTTTACATATTTATTTTAAGTTAAGTTTATTATTTACAGTATACTTTATCTAACTAATTCTCTAACACTTTTCTTCTTATTTGTCCAGACTATGTGTACTTGGGATGAAAAGTACAATATGGTCATTGCCACCACATTTGAGTGGAGAGTGAGCGCCAGACTATCTAGCTGGATCAAGAAATCGCGGGATGATGGAAAGTCCGGGGGTTGGTTGCAGCCACACATACATGAGGAGTTGCATTGGTACTGGGACACCGATGAATTTAAAGCTTTGTCTGACCAAGCAACAAAGGCTAGAGGGATTCTAAAGGATGGTTCATTGCACACCGAAGGTGCAAAGAGTGTTGGGACTATTTCTTGGGAGATGATAAGATTTTTAAATTTAAAGTTTAATTTCATAATCTTAAATATTTTTTTATTAAATATTATTTCATTAATTATATTATTAATTTTTTATAGGAGCAAGAAATGTGACGGGTTCCATTTCAGCACGACGTTTTCAAGAGAAATCATATTAGAAAGAAGGATAATGAGTCAGACCCGGACATGTGGGTCAAGCCGAGAGCCGAACAAGCTTACGTAAGCTTCTTAACACTTATATTATATATATATATATATATATATATATATGTAATATCGATTGTTTTTTGTTCTAATTTTTATTTTTGATATATAGGGATAGAGTACGGGGAAGAAGGATAGGAAGCAAAAAGGATAATATTAAATGCAAGTGATAATCAAAGTATAAATGCAATAATAAGTTAGACGGTAGAGCCGACCATAAAATGCAATCTAATTAATTAATTAGAAGTAGGTGGTAGTGCCAACCATAAATAACAAAGAGGAAATAATAAAAGATAAGTACTAATAAAAGTAAAATAAAAGCAAAGCTTTAATAATTAAAAATTGATATTATAATCAATTAAACTTTAGGAAAGAGCAAACTCTAACAAATATTCTTGAGAGAGAGAGAGAGAGAGAGAGAGAGAGAGAGCTCTTGAAAGTGAAAGAATAAGATATCTTACAAATGAAAAGGTTGGATCTATTTATAGCCAAAAATTTGCTACAATGAAAGTGCTACAGTAGTTCTATAGGATCTTTCACTTATTAGTTGGATTCTTATGTCATGGATGAGTTCATTTTTGGTGATGTCATCAAGATGTCATTGTAAATCAAATTTGAAGATGATTTCTTCTTCATCTTCGGATTCTGATTTTTTCGACATCTGCAATTGATTGCCGGGGAGTTCACCCTTAATTTGTTGAAGAATTTTTTCCATCTGGTTGATGAAGTTCCCTTTGCTACTACAACTAGCTAACTATGGAGTTGCAAGTATTTTTTGTTGTAAAAATTATATCTGGGTGGCATTTGTTGGGATTAGATATCCTGGATTTGGTAGGAACCATTTTTCTACCTCTAGAACAGAGGCTTTGGATGGATTCCAGTTTTTGTACCATTTGCAATGGCCTTGGAGAACTAATCATGGGAGCCCTTTTGGTCCCTCTGGTTTGTGAAATGCAGACTTTTGGGAATATATCCATGGGATATGGAACCTGTGAGAAAATTGTAGGATTAAAGGAATTTGATGTTGGTTAAAAAATCTTTGGCAAAAGTATTCATATCCTTCACGGACAGTAGGTGGAAGGATTTCAACTTTTTGACCATAGATGGACCACCATTGGTGTAGAAACCATTGTGAAAATTCTGGACTTAATTGTTTTCCCCATAGGAGAAACCATTAATGCTTTCCAGCATCATTTTGAAAGGTTAATGCATTCATCCATGTATTTATGTAGTTAAAATAATTGTAATTTTGTGGCTCAAAAGATTGGGAGAGTTTTTTGTATCTGGTTGGGTGTATGCCCCAGTCTTTGAATGAGATTATCTTGTTGATCCATACTGTGGTATGGGCAACATGGCTTTGTGTTTGTTTATCTTTTTGTGGGGTTTGAACAAGCACGATCGGGTGTCTGTGAGTATAAACTCATAAAACCGTTGAGCATATACTGGTGCTGATCTCAATTGTGTCCAAGAAGGACTTATTTCTACTAGATTCTTTGAGAACATTAAAGAGGCTCTTCGAGCTGCTAATGGCAGCAGGTTAGGGAACTAATACAAACTCTCTGATGTTCAAGTGCGAACTTCCGTGGAAAATCCACTTTATCCAACTCTACGTCCTTCTTGCTGGTCAAAGATATTATAAATCCAGTCATCTTATGTACTCCTTTTATTGAAGAACTCCTTTCTTTTAGAGCCACGACTCAAGGTATTGAAGTCGAGTGTGGTAATATCGTTCTTTTTTTTGATAAGCCTCTTATCAGAAGAATCTTGTCTACACTAGAGTCCAAGGAAGCCCAAATCAACTTCCTCAAAGAAGAAGTTGCACTCCAAAAGATGCAACAACAATTATAAGAACCTTCCCTCCAAGCGAAGGTCAAAGCCCTTGAAGCCAAGGTACAACAAGAACTTTGTGCAGATTTACCAACAACCTTTGGAATAGGAAAAAACACATAGGTAGACTTCCTTATGAGCCTGACTTTGATGAGAAAACCATTCCTACAAAAGCTTTACCCATCCAAATGAACCATGAGCGCACAATGCATTGCCTGGGTGAAATCAATGATCTTCTCAAAAAATAAATTATCTCTCCAAGCAAATGCCCTTGGAGTTTTGCCGCCTTCTATGTCAACAAAAATTCTGAGATTGAATGAGAAGTCCTTTGATTAGTTATCAATTACAACCCTTGAACTCTGCTCTGCGATAGACTAGGTATCCTATTCCTAACAAAAAAGATCTCCTCCAATGCCTCTATGTTGTTACAATCTTCTCAAATTTGACCTAAAATCAGGTTTTTGACAAATTCAAATAGACTCCAGAGATCGTTACAAAACAACATATACTGTACCTTTTGGGCAGTATGAGTGGAATGTTATGCTCTTTGGATTGAAAAATGCCCATTCAGAGTTCCAAAAAATAATGAATGACATCTTCAATTGATTTTCTAAATTCATTATCGTCTATATTGACGATGTTTTGGTATTCTCCACCAGCATTGATCAACACTTCAAACATTTAAGAGCTTTCTTCAATGTCATTAAAGAAAATGATCTAGTTTTATCCAAAACTAAATAATGTCTATTTCAAGTTAATATTCGATTTCTTGGAGACAATATCCAACAAGGTACCATAGTACCTATCCAAAGATCAATCCAATTTGCTGATAAATTCCTTGATCAAATTCTTGATAAAATCCAGCTCTAAAGGTTCTTGGGGTGTGTAAACTATGTAGCAGATTTTATTCCAGGTCTTAGTAATTTACTAAAACCCCTCCACAATAGGTTGAAAAGACTACCTCCTTTGTGGATAGACATCTACACAAATGTTGTTCGTGAGATCAAACTACGAGACAAAGACCTTCCTTGTCTATCACTTCCTGACCCTTATACATCCAAAATAGTTGAAATAAATGCATCAAATATAGGATATGGAGATATTTTAAAATAAGAGAAAAGTAATAAAGAGCATATCATTGCATTTTCTTCTAAACACTGGAATAAAGCTCAACAAAATCATCCTACCATAAAAAAGGAAATTTTAGCAATTGTCTTATGTATTTTAAATTTCAAGTTGATTTACTAAATCAAAATTTTTTAGTACGAATTAATTGTCAGGCCGCAAAATCTATTTTACAAAAAGATGTACAAAATCTTGCTTCAAAACATATATTTGCTAGATATCAAGCTATTTTATCTATTTTTGATTTTGGTATAGAATATATCAAAGGGAGATCAAACTCTATTCCAGATCTTCTTACTCGAGAATTCATGCAGAAAAGAAAATAATGGGTAGAAAAAAGAAAATAGAACTAATGGAATCACAAGACGACAATACAACATCAATTTCTCCCAACAATACTTAAGTTGTTTCACAACAACGAGCAATTAAAGTTGTCGCCAAGCAACCCTCGACAGATAAGGCTGGACCAGGCCAGCCAAGATATCACACCTCAGCAGACTCTGCCATGAAAGGTACACCACCATCATTCCTCCTGGAGAATACAAGACAGATCCCAATCCCAATTCTAGTCCTAAGAGATGAGTTGACCTAGTTGAAGAAGAAGAAGCAGCTCAACTAGCTCAGACAACGAGCTTCTCGTGATCGGAGGAAGATTTCAGAAATTGGTGTCAGCTGAAGGGATTTAAAGAACCTACTATAACTCCAACCAGTAGATGAACAATGATTAACCGATTCCAATTCTTTAAAAATATGTACTCTAAGGTGGCGACCCAAAGCCATGCCTCAACTTCCAAAGCGGCGGTCAAAAGCCACGCACCAACTTCTTTGACTTATGAAGTGATGGTTCCAAGTCCCACTCCAGTTCTTCTTCTTTCTCGGTGGCTGCTGTCGGCACCACCCGTAACTTGATGGAGGTCGAAAGCCCCATCAATTACCCATACAATTTTTCTCAACAAACAAAAGCAGTATGCAAATCAAACCCTTTAGCCACTTCTCAATCAACTTCTTCTACCAAAGGGTCATCCTCCGATGACTCAACCTAGTTTAATGACATAGTATACCCATTTATTCAAATTGAGACCAATTTTTAAAATACCAATCCATAAGAAGTTGCTAAGAGGATGCTTAGCCCTTTCGCAAACTTCATCCAAAAAGCCCCAGTATATACTCAGCGATTTTATGAGTTTATGTCATAGACACCCGATCGGTGCTTGTTCAAACTCCACAAAGATAAACAAACACAAAGCCATGTTACCAATACCACAACATATTTCAACAGGATAATTTCACCCAAAGATCGGGGCATACACCCAGCCAGATACAAAAACTCTCTCAACCTTTTGAGCCATAAAATTACAATTATTTTGACTATATAAATGCATGGATGAATGCATTCTCCTTCCAAAATGATGCTGGAAAGCATTCATGGTTTCTCCTATAGGGAAAACAATTAAGTCCTGAATTTCCACAATGGTATACCAATGGTGGTCCGCCTATGGTCATAAAGTTGAAATCTTTCCACCCCCAGTCCATGAAGGATATGAATACTTTTGCCAAAGATTTTTTTAACCAACATTAAATTCCTTTAATAGTACAATTTTCTCACAGGTTCCATATATCCTGAATATATTCCCAAAAGTTTGTATTTCACAAACTAGAGGGACGAAAAGGTCTCCCATGGTTAGCTCTCCAAGGCCATTGCAAATGGTACAAAAGCTGAAATCCATCCGAAGCCTATGTTCCAGAGGTAGAAAAATAGTTCCTACAAAATCTAGGATATCTAATCCCAACAGATGCCGCCCAGATACAATTTTTACAACAAAATTTAATTGCAACTGCACAGTTAGCTAGTTGCAGTAGCAAGGGGGACTTCATCAACCAAATGGAAAAAATTCTTCAACAAATTAAGGCTGGACTCCCCGACAATCAATCACAGACGTTGAAAAAATCAGAATTCAAAGAAGAAGAAGAAATCATCCTTAAATTTGATTTACAATGACATCACCAAAAATGAAGTCATCCATTGACATAAGAATCTAATTAATAAGTGGAAGATCGTGTAGCATTACTGTTGCAATACTGTAGCACTATCGCTGTAGTAAATATGTGGCTATAAATAGAGCCAACCTTTCCATTTATAAGACATCTTATTCTTTCACTTCAAGAGTTCTCTCTCTCAAGAATATTGGTTAGAGTTTTCTCATTTTTTACTTTCAAAGTTTAATTAATTATAATATCAATTTTCAACTTTTAAAGCTCTCCCCGTTGAAATTATCAGCAAACTACAAGATCCTGATAAGAAGAGACATTACCTAGACCAATTCAAAAAGGCTTTAGATAAGACCTCCACCTCATCTCCTTACATTCTTTCTCATCCTCAGGTAACTAATACCTACAATATTACTGATATTCTGAACAGATTTTGCTCCAAAAAATCCAAGCCTGTTACCATCCAAGACCTCTAATCAGAAATAAGCCTCCTTAAGGAAGAAATTAGGGAAATCAAGGCTAGACATGAAGTAGACCATATTGTCCTCCAACAGTTTGCTTCGATATCTGATGCACATGATCGTGTTGTCCTTCAACAATTTTCTAACGTGTGTGTGTATATATATATATATATTATTCATTCTAACTCTAAATTATTTTTGTAATATGAGCAAGAGTATGAGCGATACTTTCATGATCTTAGAGATTATGTCCAACTTATGTCTGAACTATCCAATCAAATTTGGACTGAGAAAGTAGTTGGCAGGATCCACAAAGGCCGTATATATTGGATGGGCTCTAGGAATGACATACGATGAATCCAATCAGGTTCAGAAGGTATTAGATCGGCGAGACAGGCCGAGGCCCTTGGCCAGGTTCAGTTGGCTGCCATGTCTCAGAAAATAGAACAACTTTCAAGTGCATTCACAGCTTCTGAGGCAAGAAGGGTTGAGAAACAAAAGGAAATTGTACAAATCAAAGAACAAGTGTTCAACCTCGCCTATAGGCCTGTACCATGTCCTTCCGCTCTCGAATATGAAGAAAGTAATGATGATAAGTTTGTTGAAAATAGGTGTTTTGAAAAATTTAGTTATGTTTGGACACTTTAGTTATATTTTGACTATTTTGATGAACTTTATATTTGTATAGATTTTATTTGTTTTAAATGTTTAATTTTGAATTGTGTTATATATTTTTTATCTTAACTTGTTGTTGCTTCTTGTAAAAAAAGTGATGGATAGGGTCCCTATGTCCGTCACTTTTATGCAATTCTTAAAAAAAGTTTCCAAAAAAGCGACGGGCAGGGACCATATGTTCGTCGCTCTTTTAAAATTATTTTAATTATTTTTTATAAAAAGCGACGTACAGGAAACCCATGTCCATTGCTTTTTATTTTTTTTAAAATATCTTTTTGAAAAAGCGACAAATAGAGACCTTATGTTCTTCGCTCTTTTAATTTTTTTAAAAATATTTTTTAAAAAAGTGACGGACAGGGACCCCATGTCCGTCGCCTTTTAAAGTTTTTTAAAAATATTTTTTTAAAAAAACGATGGATAGGGACTCTATGTCCGTTGTTTTTTAAAAAGTTTTTTTTTTTAAAAATGACAAAATGTCAAAAGTGACGCAGTCTGTCGTTTTTCTAAAATCGATTTTGACGAAAAAATGATGCAGTCCGTCAATTTTTGAGGCAGTTTTTAGTAGTGTAAGAAACATAATACAAGTAAGAGAGATGGAAAGAAAAATAAAACATTGGCATTGAAGACTACTCAAAGTGATGAGGAGATTGATGGTGTAGGTATGACATATCTCACCAAGAGGTTCAAGAAATTTGTTAGAAAATGTCATGATATAGCAAAGAAGGGAAATGTTGGTAGGGCTCATGGAAATACTGATTTATGTCATGGGTGCGGTAAGCCAGGACAATTCATCAGAGAGTGTCCTTATGGAAAGGGTGATCAGAAAGATGGACAAAGATTTGGCAAAGATAAAAGAAAGGACCAGGTTTCAGTCAAGTACAAAAAGAAAGTTGCTGCTGACAAAATCATGATAAAGGCACTAGGGGTCTGGAGAAATTCCTCAAGTGGATCTGAAGATGAAGAGCAACCTGAAGATTCATCTATGCTTATTGTAAAGGATGATGATGAAGTCGATGATGGACTGTTTACCTTTATGGCCCAGCTAGATTATGATGGAGAGGTAACACTGCTAGACCTTAAAGACAACTTAGATCTTTACTCTACTAGAAAGATGAAAAAATAGCACTTATTCTCATTGACCCAATCTATGAATTAACTGCTGAGAAGGACCTATTTAACAATAGTGTAGACGTGTCTCAGGATGAAAAAACTGTTCTGACTACCCAAGTGTCTGATCTTGAAATTAAAGTGGCAGACCTAGAAACAAAAAGGATGAACTATTGAAGCTGATAAAATCTGATGGTCAGTCTGATGCTAAGTTAAAAAGGAAAATAACTGAAAATGGACATGCATTGGAGGAGAAACTCAAGGAGGCTGAATTGAAGTTGATTTAGCCTTAGAAAGAAGCACTATGATGGAAAGGGACCTGATGAAAGTTAAAGAAATTTGAACAAATCTATGAAGTGGACTGCATCTTTCAAGCTTTTAGGAGATATGTCCAGCAGCTGAGGTCCTTAAAAAATGGACTAGTCTATGTTAATAAAATTGACCCCCCCCCCATAATCCCCATGGAAAATATGTTCCTGTTATTGGCAATATTTTGTGTTTGCATTGTGGAAGAAATGGTCATCTCAAAGACAGTTGTGAAGTACTTCAGAGAACTCTGAATAAACAGAAGTCTGTGTCCTCAAAAAAGAAAAATGTAAGGGAAGGACCAGGTCCTAAGCCTAAATAGAGGAACAGACCTCCACCCAGTTGGACTAGGAAGTTTGTAATTAGGCCTCTATCTGGTTATTGGGAGCTCTGATTAAAATAGATTCCCTAAACTAACTTGTGATTACTTGCAGGAAAAGTCAAGAGGAAGCAGTCAGTGCTGATATATGGACAGTGGATGCTCAAAGCACATGACTGGAAGGGCTAAAAACTTCCTCCATTAAATGAGTTTGAAAGAGACAGTGTTTCTTTTGGTAATGGTCAGAAGGGCTATATCATGGGCATAAGAAAGATTGACAAGTGTTTTGAGAAGGCTATTGAAGATGTGTAGTATGTTGAAGGATTAAAGTACAGTCTTCTTAGTGTATCTAAAATCTTTAACAAAGGAAATGAAGTCAAGTTCCTATCAGACAAGTGTACAGTTACAAACTTGTCTACCAATGAGGTGGTGCTCACAACAATGAGGTGAAGAAACATGTATGTGATAGACCTAAGAATAACAAAGGAGGGCAATCTGACATGTCTAGAGGCCAAAGATTAGTCATGTGAATTGTGGCACAGAAGACTTGGTCATGTCTATTCTTCATTGCTGAACAAACTGGTATCTAAGGACTTAGTTCATGGCTTGCCAAAGATGAACTTCAGAAATTCCAAAGCGTGTGTTGCATGTGCTCAGGGAACGCAGACTAAAGTCTCATTCAAACCAAACATGAAGTAAGTACCTCTAGACCTATTGACCTTATTCATACTGATCCCTGTCGTCCTTTGAAGGTTCAAAGCAGAGCCAGAAAAAGGTATATTATGGTGGTGGTTGATGATTACTCAAGATATACTTGGGTAATATTCCTGAGATCCAAGGATGAGGCTGCTGAATTGCTGATAAGCCTCATAAAACAGAGTCAGAATCAGTTTGGAAGCAAAGTCGCTGGGATCAAGTATGACCATCGCACTAAATTTAAAAATTCAACACTTGATGATTTTTGTGCAGAGCAGGGAATTCATCATAATTTTTCAGATCACAGAACTCCTCAGCAAAATGGAGTTGTGGAGAGAAAAATAAGAACTCTAATGAAAATTGGAAGGACAATGCTGACTGACTCTAGATTGGCAAAGAACTTTTGGGATGAGGCTGTCAATACTACCTGTTATGTTACAAACAGGTGTCTGATAAGGTCTCTCAAGAACAAGACTTCTTACGGACTCTTTTTTAGGAGGAAACCTAATATTAGTCACCTGAGGGCTTTTGATAGTAAATGTTTTGTACTTTAAAATGGCAAGGAGGAAGTTGGAAAATTCAACTCTAAAAGTGATGAGGGTGTTTTTGTTGGGTACTCTAGAAATAACAACGCTTATAGAGTATTTAACAAAAGAACCCTTTGCATTGAAGAGAGTGTACATGTCATCTTTGATGAGTCAGGAGAAATGAAGAGTTTCAATGATAGTGAAGACTCAGACCTAGATGAGATAATCCAACAGGATATCCTAATAAATGATCCTTCAATTGATGAAGTTGCACAAACTAAGGATGGATAAATGATGCTGATGAAAATGGAAAATCCTCAGAAGGACCAGGTGTTTCTACAAGGGACTCGGAGATAGTTGGTGTTGATCATGATGATGAACCTGATACTGCTCAACAAGAAAGAGAGGACAATCCCGATACCTCAAGAAGTTAGGGCCAGTCTGCAGCAAGGACCTCCAGACCGAAACAACAATCATCTCATCCTATGGTTAATCTAGTCTATGCTTTGGACTCTAGAATTCAGACTAGACCCAAAACTAGAAACTTGATGTCGTATAATGCTTTTATATCTTTCATAGAACCCAAAAATATTAAAAAAGTACTCAAAGATGTAGATTTGGTAAATTCTATGCAATCAGAATGGAATCAGAATAAATGCATTATGATGAGAATGGATAGATTATGATGAGACATTTGCTCAATTGCCAGAATGGAAGCAATCAGAATTCTAATTGCCTTTGCCACTTATATGGAATTCAAACTATTCCAGATGGATATTATGAGTGCCTTTCTAAATGGGTACCTTAATGAAGAGGTCTATGTAAAGCATCGACCAGGTTTTGAAAATGTAGAATTTTCAGACGATTTCATGAAACTGGGTAAAGCATTGTATTGGTTAAAGCAGGTTCCAAGGGCCTGATATGAGAGGTTGTCTGGGATCTTGCTAAGTCATGGATACAAGAGAGGCAAAATTGACAACACCCTATTCTTGAATACCAAGGGAAAGAATTTGTTGATTATGCAAGTATATATTGATGATATCATCTTTGGGACTGCTACAGATTCTCTTTGTTAAGAATTTGGGGACTTGATGAGAAGTGAGTTTGAGATGAGCATGATGGGTGAGCTTAGTTTCTATCTTGGATTACATATTAAGCAGAATCTTGGTGGTACTTTTATAAACAAGAAAAGTACATCAGCGACCTGGTTAAGAAGTATCAGTTAATGGATGCTAAGCCAATTGACACTCCAATGGGTACAAGTGCTAAACGGGATGCTGATGAAGCTGGAAACTTGGTGAATGCAACTATGTACAGAGGAATCATTAGGTCACTATTATAGTTGACTGCCAACATACCTGATATAGCCTTCTATATTAGCATGTGTGCTAGATTTCAATCCTGTCCAAAGAAATTACACTTGAAGGATACTAAAAGGATTCTCACATATCTCAAAGGATCTGAATGATTAGCTCTCTACTATCCTGTTGGTGACTGTTTTGATCTAGTAGGATATGCAGATGCTGATTTGGCAGGGTACCTGGTTGACAGAAGAGCACCTCTGGCATGACAGATTTTCTTGGGTCTTCACTGATCTCTTGGGGGACTAAAAAATAGAACTCAGTAGAACTATCTACTGCAGAGGCTGAGTATGTAGTTGTTGCTTCTTGTTGCTCACAATTATTATGGACCAAGCACCAAATGGAGGATTTTGTAATGTTGATAGACACTATTCCCCTCATGTGTGATAACACAAATGCTTTGAACATGGCTAAAATGTTGTTAATCACAAACAAAGCACATTGATATTAGACATCACTTTCTCAAGGACCAGGTAGAAAAAGGAAATATCTTCATGAAGTTTTGCAGTACTGAAGATCAGATTGTTGATATCTTCACTAAGCCACTTTGCAGGGACCAGTTTGGAAGAAATAGACTGAAGCTAGGACAGATCAAGCAAAAGCATGAAGGGTTAAAATGATTGTGATTTTCTCCTATATTCTTGGCTACGAAGGTCTAAACAAGCATCTAAGAAATTATTCACAATCATTTAAATGTCATCTTGTACTTTGCAGGTTAGCAAAAATTGACAATTTCATAGGACTTGAAGATCAGAACTGAAAAACTTTTACTTAAGGACCTGACTCACTACCAGGTTAGTATTTTGTTCATAATCTCTTAATTCATCAGTGTGGATGCTCAAGACCTATCATGTCGATTCAATTTTTCTGAACCGACATCATTTCATCCCTATTCTCAAAGAGTCGTGACCAATCAGGGACCCGATGCTTCTTTTCCCTCTCTTTTTAAAATAATTTCATCCGTCATTTTGATTCACAGTTCCCCAAAAGTCATCAAGCTTTGTATTTGTTCTTCCTTTTGTTCTTTCATCTTCTTCGTATTTCTCTTGTTTTCATCACCATGTTTGCTAGTCCCGAAGATTCATCTTCTCAAATCGGAGTGGAGGATGAGTCTGTACCATTTCCAAACATCAGTACACCCCCATCCTCTCCTCTTCACTCTCCAGTAAAGCCTGATGAACTTCATCCTCTAACATAAGGTCTTACCCTCCTCACCAACCCTTCATATTCCTTTTGCATCTGTACCAGTAGGGTTAGAATCACCTAGTTCTTTACCTGTTGTAAACCCCATAGAACCTCTCCTAAATGTCACTGAGGAACAAGGTAACTCTTTTCTACTAGGACACACCTCTTCCTCACTATCTGAGAGGCACTTTGATGGGGACCTAAACAAGGACAAGGGAGCAGAGTCAAATATACTGGCTGAAGGACCTGAATGGTTTGCTAAGAGTTTATTGTGTCTTAAAAAGGGGAACAGGAAGGGACAACACTTAAAGAACCTATAGGAGTGACAACCTCACCTGATCTCACTCTGGCCTTCAGTGCACCTATGTATGATCAGACATCGGTAAGTAAGATCAGGACCACGGTGTTGCCTACTCCTATTGAGGAGAATGAGGATGATGAAGAGGACAATGTACCTCTAAAGTGGAGAAAAAAGAAGCCTGATGCTCCTCATGTTTCTGCTCTTGCAAAAAACCAGGAAGAGAAGGCCAAAGGCAAGGAGAAGATGACTGAGGAGTCTGCAGTAGTTGTGAGAAGTTACACCACTAGGGGAAAGGAAAAGAAGTTTTTGACTGATACCATGGTTGCTAGTAGGGAAAAGCTTTCCATGAAGAAAAGAAAGAAAGTTGTTACTGTTGTTGAGGATGACATACCTGAAGACTAGGTTGTCACTATTAAAGATTAAAAAAAAGGCTGACCGGATAGAATCTGAGGAAGAATTAGAGAGTCAGGGACCTAATGAGGCGAAGGACCTCAAGGCTCAGAAGAAAGTGACCATCAAGGGAAAGAAGAGTGACCCTGCTCCCACTATACGACCAGGTTCACAAGCAAAAAGAATAAAAATTGAAAAAGTGCTAACCAGGGACCAGAGGATTAGTCTGGTGGAAAAACAGAAATTTTTGATTGGAAAGGTATTTGAACCTGCGACTAAAGGAAGCCCAGGTATGCGTGAGCTAGTAGATACTGTGGAATTTCAGGAATGGGGCCACTTGTTAGAATGGCCAATGCCATTCCTTCATGAATGAGAAGTGAGGGAATTTTATCTGAATATTAAGATTCAGGAAGATAGGAGACTTATAAAAAATGTTAGGGATATTTCTTTCAGGGTATATGAGGATAGTCTGAGTGAAATCTTGCAAGTAAAGAAGGCAGGGATCAGAATTGTAGTTGACAAATCCCCTTCGAAGAGCTTCTTAGAGAAGGCTGGGAAGTTGAAAAATCTAAACCCCTTAGCCGTCTCTAAGAGGTTTCTCAAGGGACAATAGCAATTGTATTTATAGTTTGTCAACAAAGTTCTATTGTCAAGGACGGAGAAAAGGGCAATAGTCACGATGGCAGACTTGTATTTGATGAAAAAATTGAGCACCATGGTAGAAATAAATCTACCAGCACTGATGATGGAGCACATGACTAAGGTGTTTAACATGGATGAAGGGAAGCATGGTCTGGCCTATAGATATCTACTCAACAGGGTATTTGAGTGTTGTAGGGTGGAATTGAGTAGGGGAATCACAGGGACCATAAAGCAGTCTTTGTCCCACAATACTCTAATGGAAAATATTTAAGTGTGGAGATCTCATAGAAGGGGCCAAGAAATCACCTATGTTTGATCTAGTGGATCAGAATGAAGCTTTCTAGGAACAAGTGAAGGACCTAACTGCAACCTTAGCCAAGAAAGATGTTGAACTCACTTTGCTAAATGTTGAGTTGGCTAAAGGCTCTGGAGGAGGACAAGTTCTGCTGAAGTGATGAGGCTGAAAGAAGAGAATGCACAACTAACCAAAGAGGTCAAGTCTCTTACCCAACAGCTTTTGGAGGCACACAGAGACCATAGTGCAAGCATATCTAAACTTATCCGGTCTCTTGCCCCCAAGTCCTCTAGTTTCCAGGCCTACTCTCTTCTTTACCCCCTTGTTGTCCTTGTCTCTAGTTCTTACTGTTTGAATCTTTTTGTTATGTGGTCTTGGCCTGATCCTGGGCAGTTCATGTTTTTGGTGTGGATGTTTATGGATGGGATGCTACTTGAATGATAATGGTCTTTTGTTTGTGAATCCCCTTTCTAATTCTTGTTCTTTATTTTCTACGATTTTGATTATATTATGCTTTCTCAAGTACCTGGTATTTTCTGATTGTGATCCTCTCTTAGTTTACTATTTTTCTTTTAATGATGCCAAAAGAGGGAAGATATGGTCATACTCAAGGGAATGTTATATTCAGGGGGAATAACAGGTATGAGGGAGCATAAGTTCAGGGGGAACAGGTAGATCAAAGGGGCATAATTTGTCATCATCCAAAAAGGAGAAATTGTTAAGTACATGGAGTACATGGTGTATTAGCGTTTTGATGATTAACAAACTAAGTTAAGGACCAGGCAGACCATTGGGCTGATTTGCTGAAGCTGGTCGTGGGATGCAACATGTAAAGCTGTTGTGGTTGGTGAGATGTCTATCAGAGGTGTACTGAAGGACCAGTGGCCTATGCAGTGTATCTACAGTAGTATAAAAGGAGCTTGTCTAAGGAATAAACTTCAGCTTTTCAAGCATTACTAAGATTGAATATTCTTTTGCTGAAAAGTTCTTCCTTGGCTCCTTGTGCAAAAAGACATAACTACTCCAGACGAGGGACCTGATAGAAGGCTTATATATTTCTCTAGTTTGATAGTGGTTAAGTGTAAGATCACATCCAAACTATAAAGGTGAGTGATCAGTGTCGTTTTTCATTGTTTTGAGTAGTGTATGCCTTGTAGACTGTGTGTAAGTCTAAAGGCTTGTTGGTGTTTTTAGTCTACCTTCATAACGGTTGTTGGTTTAGACTAAGATAGTTTTTGTTGCTCGTCTCTTGTGCCTTGGGTACAAGTTGTTTTTGTGGGAAAGTAGAGAAATAGTGGGTGCGTTGTATTTCTCTATTTTCCTCATTAGTGAAGTTGGTTTTGGGAAATTCTGTGGTGACAGGTCGTGGTTGTTCCTCCCTTGAGCAAGAAGTTTTTCCACGTAAAAACCTTGCTTATTTGGTTCCTGCTGTTTTACTTTCTTCAAGTTTTAGCTTACAGTATTTCGAGGGTCAGATTCCCTACTAGGCTAGTAGGGAATTAACTCATCAATGCCATTAATTATGGCACCTACAATAACTAATATCCTATTTTTCAGGTAATTTTTATTTTAAAATCATTCTTATATATTGGTAACAATATATATATTTTTATTTAATACCTCTTATTAAAAATTCTCTCTCCACCACTAATTAAGGGTAGAGTTGTCATTTTTTCTTTCTTTTTATTTTTTTTTAACTATTGTGGGCTGCAAAATATATAACTGATGTTTCATTAATAAAGGTAGAGTTGCCATTTTTGCATAATTTTTTTTTTCCATTGTGGGCCTCGAAATATATAACTGACATGCCTGAAAACATGTTCCAATCACGCATTGTGCCAGTGGAGTCACGTATTTATTTGTTTAAGAAATGGATACTTAAAGTGCTTATTTGTGCACCATAAAAGTTAGAGGTCATAAAATTTGAATCCAAGTTTAAGGGTTAACTTATGTATTATGTCCAAATTTAATCATCAATATATGTAAGTCATAATTGCACGTACAAGCTTCTTTTGTTTGATTCAAGATTATGTATCCTTTCATATTTTGGATTCTGTTTGGTCTGCTTGTTCTTGGATTTGGTGGTTTAGGTGATATGCATTACAATCAGTGAAGAGCTATATAGATTCTTGTGGAAACACATTAGAATTATCTGACACTCCTAATATATTGCAACAACTAATCTAATAAGCGTTTAGATAATATTAACAAATTAAATTTAATATAATTTGCGATGACATTTAACTTGTGTCACCTGAATTCGCAATGTCCGATACACCCTGACAAAACAAGTGATTGATCAAGAATGCAGATCACATGAACTAATAATTGCATCGACTAAGATATCTAATACAAAAACCATCACTAAATTCACTTGAACTTCAAGAAAACAGAACACCAAACAGAATGTCATCTCAGTGCCTACAGAAGACTTTTTAAAGAAAAAATTAACAAGATGACTGAAATTCAAAATTTTAATTTGCAATCGAATAAAACTGCATTACCACTCTAATAGAAACAAATATTTCTCACATTCTCTAACGGTCCTCATTGAGAGCTTTCCGCGTTTGAATTTTACGCGTTTTCTTACCAAATTTGTACACTTTTGCTTCTTTTAATGGACTATGCCTCAGATTCTTTATATACATCAAACATTTGATAAAACATGTTACTTTTTAGTTCTATGTTGAGTCTCCTTGGCTGACAACTGCATAACAAAGCATCCGCCCAATTCTGCCATAGAATGTGGACACCTAAAACGTCCACGTTCCGTGGTGCAACTGCAGCAAATCTTTCATGTTAATCTCACCGCATCCAGAAAAAAAGAGGGAAATTTGTGACCAAGAGGTTGAATTTGATAGAAACTTCCTCAACTTACAAAACCATTCGGCACTTAAATTGTGGCATTTAGAAACAGTTTTTGAGTGCTTCAGTTAGCTCGACACTCTTGCATTTTCTAGTTCAGGAATTCCATATCCTTCATACACAGGTGGTACCAAATTCGAAGAGGCAATCTCCCGTTTCCCCCCCCCCCCCCCCCACAACTCTGAATTTTCAAGACCTTCAGGCATTGATATCTAGAAATGAAGTCCCGGAGAAATTCATCAGAGATCCTCACATATGATATCTAAAGATTTCAGATTCCGACATTCAACAACATCCAATTCTTCCCCAGAATCACAATAAGCCAAGTGTTCAATATTCAACAACTCAAATCTTTTTGAATCCCAAACAATACCTTAGTATGAGAGTAACAATAAATGGACAACTATCAAGAATAGTCTCAGGCATGTTTTCGTCTAAATTGATTCTAGTTAGAGAAAGCCTTCTCAAAGAATTACAATTGATAAACGAAACAAACTTGAAACTATAATCACTGAGAACCAATTCTCTTAATGATTTTGCTGCAAAGATTTTGAAAATTGTAAGCAAAAATAGATGGGACAAGAATAACCGGTTGTACCTTTGTGAAGATTTCACAAGAGTTGTCAAGCCACCAACGAAATTTTGTTGCCCAAGATCACGATCCGCTTCTCTAGGAATATGGATGCTAGTTCACAAACTAAATGCCCTTATATATATTGATAGATTTAGGATTCAAAATCCTTCACTGGTTCTTTTGCAATTTGATCTTGCGGTATAGAAGTCAAATTATATTCAAAGATAGTTTCCTAACTTTTTTTCTCTGCAGTTTCTCTTCCACTCAACTTCCTTTTTCTCTTTTTCATCTTTCTCACTCCTACTAGGAGTCAACCACCTTCCCATAAATTAGGAAAGTGGTTGGGCGGTTACAACCGCCTCTTAAAAGGTTAACAACTGTCCATTCTTATCTTTTAGGATAAGGTTGGACAGTTAACTGCATCACCGTAAATAAAGCAGATACTTAGTTCAGGTTAAGATTGAATCGGGTCAGTCCACATGTGCGACTCATGATCCCCAAAATCTTACATCTCCCACTTTGCACATGGCGGACAAGACCCAAGTCAATATCACATCAACCTAATACACAATTCATACAGCAAAATGGTTCGTGCGACCTGTGAGCATAAAAGCTTGCCTTCAAGGTCCTATAAGCCTTTTACAAGAATTCAATCACGTACGAAAAGAATCCACTATCAATCATGAGGATATCTATACTCACAATACCACAAACTTTTAACTACTCCAGTAGTTAATCATCTTATCCCTCATCTTTTTTAAGAGGTTGACTCGAGTCCATATTTAATTTCAGTTTTTATAGTCTTCCCTTTCTACTCGAATCTATCTATTTCAAATTTACTGCTTTTCCAGATATGCACCGCATTGCTGAATCATACGTGGCTATTAGTAACAAGCTAAAGTAGCAACATCCATTGAAATTTCAAGAAACAGTAAAAGGTCAAAGGGTATTCAATTGAAATGTTCAACTTTGACTTTTCAGGGTCTCACATAATGAAGGAGCAGGAATCATTCTTTTATTAACCCTCCTGTCGCATACCACACATGGTATGAAACACATGCTACGATGGTCTCACCTTACACAGGCACATGTGTCTTATTCCAACATCATACAAACCTTGGTCTAGGCATTCTCAATGTCTAACCCGAGTTTCTCTCTCCGATTATCCTCAAACTCATTTCTTGGAGAGACTCTTGTCTAGTTTTCAAAACAAGTCTAAATGTGCTAGTGATACATATCTCTTCACATTTCTCGACGTAAGAGGTAATTGCTCGTGTGAGAGAGTCAATCTCTTAACTTGTTTGATACATTAAACATTACCACATGCCTTTAAGATATAAAACAATCTTATATTGATGAGAAAGTTATAACAACATAGTTATATTACACCACAAATCACATCCTACGTAAGCCTGCAGACTTAACATGTTTCTCAAACAAGTCTCTTGATATCACCTTCGTAAAGGGATCAACTACCATTTTAAGAGTAGGAATGTATTGTAAATTCACCTCTCTACTTTCAAATATATCTCTTACAAAATTATATTTGAAATCAATGTGTTTGGTTTCACAGTGATACTTAGGATCCTTTGTATATGAGATAGTCACCTGACTATCACAATATAAAATCATATACCCTTTAGGTTCTTTGCAATACTCAAATGTTCAAAGAATCTCTTATGCAAAACAACTTTTTGCACTGCAGATGCACAAGCTACAAATTCAGATTCCATGGTTGAAAGAGCTGTGCAAGTTTGTTTCTTGCTTTTCCAAGAAATGGTTCCATCACTGAGCAAGAAAATATAACGAGAAGTGAATTTTCTATCACTTCGATCACCAACCCAATGAGTATCTGTGTAGCCTCTCAATAGCAAATCAGATCCACTATAACATAGTGAATAATCTACGGTTCCCTTTAGAGATCCGAATATTCTCTTTACTGCCTTCCAATGATCTCTTTCGGAATTCAATTAATACTTGTTTACTAGACTTACAGCGTAACAAATATCTGATCTAGTACACATCATTGCGTACATAAGACTCCCAATAGCACTAGAATAAGGAACCCAAGACATTTGTTCCTTCTTTATATTACTTCTAGAACACATATTAAGGCTCAAAGTTTCACCTCTAGATATTGGAGTATTCATGGGTTTGCAACTACTCATTTGAAAACGTTCCAATATGTTCCTTATATAGTTTTCTTAAGATAGACTCAAAAATTTCTTGGAACGATCTCTTTGGATCTTAACACCCAATATATAGTCTGTTTTACCCATATCTTTCATATCAAATGACTTTGAAAACCATGACTTGATAGTTTTTAGATACTCCAAATCATTTCTGACTAATAGTATATCATCTACGTAAAGAGAAAGAATTACAAACTTATCATTGGATCTTTTCACATATATGCAATGGTCTTCATTGATCATGGTGAAATCTAATGAAATCGCATCTTTATGAAATCTCAAGTACCATTGCCTCGAAGATTGCTTTAAGCCATAAATGGATCTTTTTAATTAATTTACAAGCTTTCTTTTCCTAGCCTTTAACAATGAAACCTACAGGTTGTTCCATGTAGATTTCCTTATTTAATTCTCCATTAAGAAAAGCAGCCTTCACATCCATTTGATGTAATTCTAAATCTAAATGCGGAACTACAGCCAAAAGTAGTCAAACAGAGATAAACTTCACAACTGGTAAAAAAGTTTCTTCATAACCTATCCCAGCTTCTTGGGTAAAACCTTTAGCCACCAGTTGAGCCTTGTATCTTTCTATTGACCTATCCGATTTATGCTTAATTTTGGTAATCCACTTATTCCCAAAATTTTATGTCCTTGTGAAAGGTCAACTAGATCCTAGACTTTGTTGGTTTTTATGGATTCTAATTCTTCTTCCATTGCTTTCAACGACTTATCCTTTTTAGGACTCGATAAAGCCTCAGTCACAGAGTAGGTTCATCCAACTCTATAGGAGATACTAGGAAAACATAATCCTCACTCTAATAAGATCATTTGGGTACTTTTTTCTTATACTTTTACGCAGTTGAAATTTAGATTCCTCTATAGGAATTTGGGATCCAAAACTCCCACTTGAACCAGAAACCATCTCTTGGTCATTTGTTTCATAGATCATATCTGATGTCATTCTTCAGACTTTTGAATTCAACATTTCATACAGATGCTCACCTTTAATTATATCATTCCTTTTCGAAAAATATTTTCCAAAAATCCGACATCTCATGATTCAATTTCAGTCACACTTTCATCTTCCAACTCATCAATGAACACATACACTTTAGAGCATTCTGAGTATCTAATGAAGATGCATGCTTTTCTTTTGGACTTAATTTACCAAACTTACCCTGACGAACTTTAATGTAAGCAGCACAACCCCAAGGTCGTAGATCATCTAGGTTTGTTTTATGACCAGTCTAAAGTTCAAAAGGAGTGAAAGTTATTGATTTAGAAGGCACTTTATTCAAAATATAGGCCGCAGTCAACAATACATCTCCCAAATGGAGATAGGCAAATCTGTCTGTGCCATCATTGACCTTACCATATCTAACAATGTCATATTCCTTCTCAGTCACACCATTTTTTTGGGGTGTGTAAGGAGTAGTCAATTGTCTGATTATACCCTTTTTATTACATAACTCTTCAAATTGATTTGATAGATATTCACGTCCTCGGTCGGTTCTCATAACCTTTATCCTTTTGTCCAATTGATTTTCAACTTCATTCATATATCTCTTAAAGCATTCTAATGCTTCAGATTTATGAGAAATCAAGTAGACATAACCAACGTGCATGAAATCATCAATAAATTTAATGAAATATATAGCACCAGACCTTGCCTTCACATTCATTGGACCATAAATATCAGAATAGATTAAGTAAAGTGGGAACTCAGCTATCTTAGCTTTCCCAAATATGTTTTGCGTAATTTTTCCAGCAAGATAATTTTTACAAGTTGGTAATTCAATTTTAGATAGAGGACCTAAATGTCCTTCTGTTGCCAACCTATTCATTCGATCTTTCCCTATGTGACCTAATCTTGCATGCCAATTAACAACATCAATATCATTATTACTTAAAGAACATGTTATTACACATCGGTCAACATAACAGTCATAAGATGAAAAATGACAATCTGAAATGATGAAACGGTCATAACAAAGTCCAAAACCATACAAAATATCATCTAGTGTTACTCTAATACTATTGCAACGAAAAAACAAATCGAAACCATCATCTAAAAGCATAGAGATAGAAACTAAGTTTCATCTGATCTCTTGAGCATGCAGAATATTATGCAATATCAGGGATCGGCCACCATGCAAGTCCATTTTGCAAGTGCCTATTCCCTTGACTACCAATCTTGTATTGTTACCCATATAAATCCATCTAGATCTAGGTGTAACTCGACGAAACTCCAAAAACGCTTCTCAATCTTGACTTACGTGGTCAGTGGATCCTAAGTCTACAATCCATATAGGATAAGATTTAGTTAGCAAAGAAGTGATTGCAACACATAAAATACTTAAAGAAGCGTTTACAAATGCTACCTTTTTTGGCTCAGTACACTCACGAGCTAAATGCCCTAGAACATTGCAATTGCAGCACTTCAACTTGCTCTTGTCTCTTTTCTTGAAAACCCTTTTTCCCTTCTCGAAATTTGGTATATGCTTTTTCTCAGAGGGTCCTTCCTCGATCGCCTTACACTTTCCCTTCTTCTTTCAATCTTTCCTGCGCTTGAACGCTAAAGATTTCATACCACTTGATTCAGTCACAAAGGCAGTAATTTTAGTAGCACCAAGCCACTCGTCTTTAAGTTCAACATGTCGCGCAATATCAGAAAAGATTTTTATGCTTTTATTGTGGGTCAGGTTAACCTTCAAATGTTCCCAACTATTGAGAAATGACCGGATCACTACTTGAACCTGTTGCTCATCTGAAAAAAACGTGACCAGCTTTCTTAAGTTGTGCTATTATGTTTGACATCACCATAAGGTACGTGTTGTTTGATACTTTGATCATGATCCTTTTTCAAAGTGTCAAACTTGATAGTTAGCTATCTCAAGCGGGTCACAAAAGTGCCCCTATATGTTTGTCACACCCAAAGTCCTGTTAAGGCGGGCTGACATCCGTTGCCGATAAGGCTCGGGATAACCAACTTGTATCCATGCGCTTTCTATACATATTATAAGGGATTTATACATTCAACATGCCTTTAAGGAAGTAAACAGTAATAACAAGCCAAAAGGAAATGTATATAGCTAGGCCATCGGGGCCACGTTGTCTAAAGTATGAGATATGACCACACTTTAATTTATATAGATTACAAAGCCTCTAGGTAAGGAAACATATCTGATAAGGGTCGGGAAAGGCCTCGCCTCGACTAACGATACATACAAAATTATAAGTTTTAGACACACAAAGCTCCGAAGCAACCTGGAGCTTGGTAACAAGAGTTGGATATCCTCTACTCCTATTGGGGAGATCTACTAGCACCTGTACCTGCAACATGAAATGCAAGTCCCTTGTAGGGATATCAGTATGAGATAATGTACTGAATATATAAGGCAGAAAATGTTGTATATGAAGTGACAACTCAGATGAAACTATGCACTGGTGTAGGATAAGAGACCACCTTTAGTTATACTGGGAGACCATGTATTATATGTCCTTTTTATTACTTTACCTTTACTATGTAATCTGTGCACAACATGTAATATAAATGACTAGTTGATCAGTGGTAAATCTATATCGGGATCGCCGCTGGGTAGGCTTTTTCTTTCACCTCTTGGGCTATCCCCTGTGATAGGGCCGACCCAGGCTAGGTGATTCTTCCACCCCTCGGGTTACCACCCATCAATAGGAAATATACTTTATCTTTCAATTACCTTTGAGATGATTCTTTTGGTGGTCACAATATTGGAGTTGTAGGATTGTTGATGTAGCATATGACATGTAAATAATCATACAAGGCAATACGATAATGAAAAGAGTACATTACACAACTAATGAAATGTATATGAGATGAAACAACTTGTGAACTTTATTTAGCAACAAGAACCCATGTAACTTGGTATCCAAGTAAGTATGCAGATTTGAAGGTGACTATGTATGGGAGCATATGAATATGTGAAATAGTGGAGGCACGGTGAATAGTTGTGTCAGAGTTGGTAAGTATTTTTATGTGCCAAGGAGAGATCTATGTTTTTGCCAAATAATACGAAATCAAGAAGTCTTACATACCTCACTGTACGACCTCGCTATTACCTCAAGATAACCTTCCCTTC
Organism: Solanum clarkiae; assembly: GCA_011800125.2. NCBI lineage: Eukaryota > Viridiplantae > Streptophyta > Magnoliopsida > Solanales > Solanaceae > Solanum > Solanum clarkiae. Next base: position 24 of record JAABOM020077998.1, on the reverse strand, counting down.
CTCCAAATATTTATCTACAATATA